>CM062289.1:198639833-198704383 GCA_031216915.1 Pictodentalium vernedei
CTATAGCCACCAGACGCATTATCAATCTGATGAGACGGTAGTCCAAAATTGGACCTAAAGTCCGCAACGCGCTCGTTCCATGAGGGGTCATAAGCTTTGTTTTGGAAGCAGAAAATTAAAATATATAAATAACTGAATGACGATTTTCGTACATAGCGCTGGCCGGTTTTGGCCGTTACAACTGGATTGTCATTAGTTGTTTGCAACGGTCAACATTTTATAAGATTATTTTGTACAAAATTATGTTTTTTTCTGTTGTTTGTTATTTTGCTATTACTCGACACGATGATAAACTCTGTTCAATAAATTATGTTCACAAAGATCTTTGTTGTTTTTTTTTTAAGTTGCTTGGTAAGCCAGCATGGCGACCAGAATCGAAGACTAGGCTAGTGTCCAATCCCTGTACATGTTAATTCTCTTCTCTTTTTTCCCTGCCCAGTACTAACGTATATAGCGGGCGATTGGAATTAATAACTATATATAATGAATTGTTTACTATAATTTGTCTGGGAAGGTCTAGCCCTAGTTAGGTGAGGTGGGGGGACCCCACAATGACCTTCCAAATATCATGACTGCCCCCCCCCCCCTCCTCCCCCCCCCATTACAGAATCCTGGCTACACACCACTAGATATATAATCCATTTCCCCTATTTTCGAAATGGTGGGGAGGGGGGGGGGGGGGGGGGGGGCAAGATCGACATAACTCAGTCATATTTCAATGGCTTGAACTATGGAATTGGGCGTATTCCCTCCGACGGTTGTGGGCCATTTCCCGGATATTTTTTTCCCTTCAAATTCGGAAGATCGATTCTGGTGCCTCCCGAGGAAATGTGGGGGTTAAAAGCAGTAAGTTACGGTTTGCATTTGGGGCCCCTCAGCCCCCCCCCCCCCTCCCTCTGGGCCCACCACTGTGAGCTCACACATAGGGATTGGTGGAGTAAGCACAAGGGACCCTAGTCTTAATAGACTCATGTGGGTATCACTGAGGTGGGACTTACAGGAATCTAGAACTAGTATCCACTGATGTATGGCTGGTTTTAATATTTATTATCACCTGGCGAAACGCTAACTGAAAATAAAATATGAAGCCCCGTTTAATAAAAAGCTTGAACACTACTTTTTGCCGGTAAAAAGGATGGTAAGCGTATAAATACTGTTTTAAAGTACTAAATGTACCTCTGAAAGTGTGAAGTGACAATTTAATGAAGCGTGCGCAATATAAAACGGAGATAAAGTATTGTTTGTTTTATCGTAGACTATTTTCAAATTATAAATAGTTTCTCTCCAAAAATACTTTTTGTTAAAAGCCCTCGTAGTGAACAGAAACATCTAAAATTAGCTACACCTCCGTCGAGCAAGTATGATAATATTCACCTCGTCATGCACCTCAGCGAATTCATTGTTTTCCTTGCTCAAAATGGCGTGTCGATGGCGAAATGATCTATTTTGTCTTGAAAATAGTCTACAATAAAACAAACAATACTTAATCTTCCTTCTATATATTTATTATTGTGTAAGCTTCCTTAAATAATCACTTTTCACACATTCAGAGGTAAATTTAGTACTTTAAAACGTAGTTTTCATACACTTACCGTCCTTTTTACCGGATACCGTCCTTTTTACCTGCAAAAAGTATTACCCCTGCCAAGCATCCTGCTGCATCTGTCTTGTTGGCGATGTCGGCTACTCCTTCAGCTCCATCTGCTCCTTCTGCTCAGAAGAAGCGCTGACGTGGCCAGGCTCGCTGGCATCCTCATGCAGGAAAGTCTCAGGACTCTGTCACTTCCCGAGGTGGTGGTTTCTCCTCTCGGGGGCCTCGTCGAGGCCGCAAGTGAAGGTTCTCACCTTGATTCGCCTCCAGTCGGGGGAAGCCTGTCGCTGTTTTACGACGGTTGGACAGAGATAACATCGGACAGTTGGGTCCTCGACGTCATACAATCCGGTCTGTGACTGTCCTTCCATCGGCACCCCAGTTTATCTCAGGTGCCCCTCCCGAATCGGGTCCCTTCCCATTCTCTATCGTCGGGACCCTCTGGTGCAGGAGATCGACAATCGCCTCTCCAAAGGGGCAATCGAGGTGGTCAGGAACACCCTTTCACCGGGGTTTTACTCAAGACTTTTCTTGGTTCCGAAGAAAAACGGCCAATTTCGTGCTGTCATCGATCTGAGTATCCTGAACGAGTACATAATAGCTCCTCGTTTCAGTATGTAGACTTTCCGATCGGTTCGACGTTCAGTTCATCAGTGCGACTTTGCTGCCAGTATCGACCTGAAGGATGCCTACTTCCATGTACCCATTCATCTGGCGTCACGGAAATACATTCGGTTCTCATTTCGGGATCGAGTCTATCAATTCAGAGCTCTCCCGTTTGGTTTGAACCTGGCTCCTTGGGCCTTCACCCGACTGATGTCACATGTACTTGCTTTCCACCGTACTCTGTCGGCAGTGACTTCGTCAGCCTACCTGGACGGCATCCTCCAACGGCACCACTATGCTGCTGTTCTGGAGTTAGATGTCCGGCAGTTTCTTTGCCTACTAGCGTCGCTGGGTTTCAGAGTCAATCGCAAGAAGTCGGACCTCCTTCCTTCTCAGCAATTTCGTCATTTGGGGATGGTTTTCGACACTCTTCACAATGTGGTGACGGTCCCCAATGCTCGGGCGACGATTCTTTCTGCCTTTACTCGGAACCTGCTTCAATCTTCCTCGGTCTCGGCCAGGACTTTCCTTGGGATGCTGAGCCTTTGTGGTTCGGTGACAGATCTAATTCTGCTTGGTCGCTTGTTTGTCCGACCTCTCCAACACTTCCTGTTGGATCATTGGCGTCCAAATGTAGATCCGCTGGACCTGGAACTTCCTATTCCTCGGTCCCTGCTTTGTCACCTCCACCCTTGGGCCGATGTTCCCTGGCTGACACAGGGTGTTCCGTTGGATCTTCCTTTGACCGATCGCATCCTTACTGCAGATGCCAGCGATCGGGGCTGGGGTGCGACGTTGGATCCTCTCGGTCTGTCCACTCACGGCGAGTGGGACAGCGAGCAGGTGGGCCTTCATATCAACCAGAAGGAGCTCCTTGCTCTTCTGTTGAGTTTTCGGCTTTGGATCCCTCACCTGTCGGACCATATTGTCCTACTTCTTTTGGACAATTTGACAGTAGTGGCCTACATATGGAATCAAGGAGGCACACATTCGATTCCCATGTATCGGCTATCTCGGGATCTTCTTCTGTTGACATGGGATGTAAACACTCGGGTGTCCATTCGACACATTCCTGGGCATCTCAACGTCCTAGCAGACTCCCTGTCCCGATGCGACAGTGTCCTTCCAACCGAATGGATGCTACATCGGTCGGTGTTTCAGGCGATTTGCGAGTGGTGGGGCTGTCCTCAGGTCAACCTTTTCGCCACTCGCTGGAATCATCAGGTAGAGACCTTTGTCTCCCCTTGTCCAGATCCTCTGGCATTTGCGGTAGATGCTCTGTCTCTGGACTGGACAGGTTGGATCGGCTATGCCTTCCCTCTTGCACCGATTCTTCCTCAAGTATTAGCGAAGATTCGTGCTTGCAGTTGCAGGATCATTCTGATCGCACCTCTGTCCCCAACAGAGGGTGTGGATCAATCTGCTGCGGCCTCTGTTGGCAGATCGGCCGATTTGTCTACCTCTACGTCACGATCTTCTTTCCCAGAGTCATCCCAGGAAGTATCACAACAACCTGGCGAGCCTGTCCCTTCACGCCTGTCTTTTATCAGGTCCTGTCTCCGATGTAGAGGTTTTTCGAGATGAACAGTGGAGTGCATTTCTGGGTTCTATGACGTTTCGGCCTTGGGACGTTTCGGCCCGAGACATTTCGGCCTGGACGTTTCGGCCTCCAATCGGGCTGAAACGTCTCGAGAATCGGGCCGAAACGTCTTAGGTTTTGGGTAATATTTTGATGAAGATTAGGTTATTATTTGTTTATATTTATAGTTTTAACTCCTTGCATGCTGCTGGCGGATATTCCTGCCAAGAACAGAAATTCTCTGGCCACTGAAATAAGTATAATTTTGGTACATTTAATCAAACTTCTCCCCCATAAATTCAATGGAATTTTCCAACAATGATTTCTTGAATTAAATTTAGATTTTTTTTTCAGCAAATCTAGTTATGGCTGCACCACAGCAGCCATGGTGAGATTAAATGAAAAAAATCTTTAAAATACTTAGCGGGTTAAGAGTTAAATATAAAATAAATTTGATTATGGTTTTTATTATGGTTGTACTCACTTTTACGTTGGAAATCAAAGAATTTATGAGAATGAAGAACTTTTCCGATATGGGCAGGACTCACATATAAATATCCAATATTTTGAAACTAGACTCCGAATTCACTTAAAATTTTTCACATTTTGAAATGAAGCAGAAATCCTCCTAGAGCTTTCACGTCTACACAGTGCAATGTTGCACACTTTTCTGACCCCGAGTGTCTGATCACGTGTTCTTGTGTCCTCGACCCACTTCAAAACATTTCTCCTTTCTCCAGTGCCTCAATATATGGAGGCCGAAAAGTCTCAGGCTGAAACGTTTCAGGCCGAAATGTCCCGAGGTCAAAACGTCTCGAGGCCAAAACGTCCCAAGGCCGAAATGTCCCAGTACCCATTTCTGCATCGTGGCGACATTTCACTGGCATGACTTATGCGGCGAAGTGGAAGGTTTTCTGCCGCTGGTGTGC
The DNA here is from genome assembly GCA_031216915.1 of Pictodentalium vernedei. Taxonomy (NCBI): domain Eukaryota; kingdom Metazoa; phylum Mollusca; class Scaphopoda; order Dentaliida; family Dentaliidae; genus Pictodentalium; species Pictodentalium vernedei. The sequence goes on from CM062289.1 coordinate 198,644,539, forward strand.
AGATTACAGTGTGGATTACCGTGATCCATCAATCGCTCAAATTGCGGATTTTCTGGTATATCTTTTTGACTCCGAGGGCCTCCAGCCTATTACGATTAAGGGCTATCGGTCTATGCTGTCTGATACTTTCTCTTATGTGGGAAAGCAGTGCATCGGTCGTAATCTTTTTCTCTCCAAACTCATTCGGCACTTTTCTTTGAAGAGGCCTCGAGTTTTGCGTCTTACACCCAAGTGGAACTTGGCATGGGTGTTGCACTGTTTGGAGGGGGCACCATTCAAGCCTTTATCCGAGGCCGATATGCGTTTTCTCACCTATAAGATGGCTTTCCTTCTAGCGTTTGCTTCTGCTCGACGAGTCAGTGAGCTTCATGTGCTATCTGTTGATTCTGCTTTCTTCAGAAATGAGGCTAGCAGTGTCACCTTCACAACTGATTGCTCTTTTCTGGCTAAGAATCAACTTCCTGATTCGGTACCTCCTCTTCGGGCTCTCCCCGCTGTCGATGGTTGGAGACCTCTTCTTTGTCCTGTTCGTGCGATCAAGACTTACATTAATCGCACTCAGTTCATTAGGAGGGGTCGGAAGAGATTCTTTCTGTCTCTCATTCCTAAGAGGCAGTCTATCTCTTCCCAGTCTATTTCCAGGTGGATCTGTCTTGCAATCAAGCTGGCTTATTCCCGCTTGTCTGCTTCGGATCTTGTTTCAAACCGGTTTAATGCTCATGAGGTTCGTGCCATTTCTACATCCTGGGCATTCGCCAATTCTATTTTGCTTCGGGATGTTATGAATGCGGCTTACTGGAGGAATGTTTCTACCTTCTCCTCCTTTTATATCCACCACCTACAGCAGCAATCTGAGGACTTTTATTCTTTAGGCCCTCTCGTTGCTGCTCAGGCTGTTGTGCACCCTCGTTAAAATTGTTTTTATCGAGGTTGTGCTTCGCTCAGACTTGTTCTTTTCAGGTGCCTTCTCTCTATCTTCATTACAGGTTTCGCTATTGTTCTCTGCCCTCCTTGCTTTTCTTTCTGCTGCTCTTGTTGATATTGGTTATGTGATTCACCTCCTCCTATTGTTTATTCAGCCAGTTGTAAACAATTGTGAGTAGGTTGAAAAGAAATTAAAATTTTTTAGTAAATTTTGTTTCTTAACATACCAACCACAATTGTTTACCGGAGGCCCACCTTCCTTGGGGATATCTTTGATATCGATGCCTCCCCACTAAATCACAAACCTCTCGTTGGCGGAAATACAGAATTGACGTCATAGGTATGTTAAGAAACAAAATTTACTAAAAAAATTTAATTTTTCTATGGCTTACAATTACCCACAGACCCTTAACCAGTGATAATTTATTGATTTTTAGTGTTTTTGCAATATTAGACTTTTTTGTCAGTGTGGACTTAGAAAATATCTGACCTGTTTTGGTGTATATGAGTGGAGACTACCACCGGTATGCTGTGGCTTTCATATTTCATATATGTGTTAAATGCATCAGTATAAGATGCCATTAACCTTTTGGCCAGACATTTTTGGACTTTTTTAATGCAAGGTTAGACTTTTTTGTCAGTGTGGACTTAGAAAATATCTGACCTCTTTTCCTATACATGAGTGGAGGCTACCACCAGTATGCTGTGGCTTTTATATTTCACATATGTGTTACTTGCATCAATATAAGATGACATTAACCGTTGGCCAGACATTTTTCAGAGATTTTGGACTTTTTTAATGCAATGTTAGACTTGTTTGTCAGTGTGGACTTAGAAAATTTCTGACCTGTTTTGCTGTACATGGGTGGAGGCTACCACCGGTATGCTGTGGCTTTCATATTTCATATATATGTTAAATGCTTCAATATAAGATGACATTAACCCTTGGCTGGACATTTTTCGGAGATTTTGGACTTTTTTAATGCAATGTTGGACTTTTTTGTCACTGTGGAATTTCTGACCTGTTTTGCTATGCAAGTACATGACTAGACATTTTTTGCAGATTTGTAATAAGCCTAAATTTATTGCATGCCATGTGTTGGTGAGCTAATGGGGATGGACACACCCCTCTTGTTATTGTTTGTGGCAGAGTTCTGCGAATCAGACCAATCAAATTATGCTTCCATTTAAGGCAACTTGTCCAAAATGACAGCTTTCAAAAAAGTAGAGGAATACACATGTGAGGACAACATTATAGACTTATGGGAGAGACATTAATGTCTCTACAACATTAGCTCTGCCAATTTTAAAAATAGGGAGACAATGTGGTGGGAAGCGATCAGTGAAATTGTTGCATCTGTAAAGATGTCACATACTTAAAAGTTAAAACTTCCAAATTGACTGCCAATGGTGCTGGTCAAATAATTCCCAAACCAACACATGCTCTGTTATAAATTGTATTTCTAGTGTGGGTGTATGTGCATAAATTGTCCATCATTTCTTTGAAATAATTAAAAAAAAATATCTTTCTGATCAATAGTGATAGTAAATTATGTAACTGCAGATTGGAATCCGAGAAAGGTCATCGAGTACAGAGCTAAATTGCTTAGGTGTGCAGAAAACATGACTCCTAAGCTATCTGTCTGACAAGCTATATAGCTTAGCTCGATTGCTCAAGTGTGTAGAGGCCTTAGTGTCAAAGAAGGGCATACCAATGTAACACTACCAGAGTGCAAGGAGTCAAATAAGCAGGCACAGTGAAGCCCTGCTATTTAATTAGCATTTGAAAATTGTTCAACAGGTGAATTCAATTGACATGAATTGTCTCATTCTCCTGTATTCTAGTTCTCAACCATAACCCTTTACCCAACGAATCGGTCGCGTCCGTCTGTGTAATTTTTAAATTAAGAAGTAGAAAAAAAATTTTTTTTAAAAATTCTCAACAAAACCATATCATGTGACCCTCATTGGAATGAGGTCATTGAGCTCGTTCCAGTGAGGGGTCATATGATAAAGATTAGTTGAATTTTTTTTAAACAATTTAAAAATCAATAATAAAAATAATAATTTTGGATATCCTGTGCACTGGGTAAATGGTTAATGTCTGCATCGCAAAAGTCTCTCATAATCAGCTCATGATCCAATTGCAAAACATTTACTCCTGTGTAGAGCTGAAAAATGGTTAAGCAATTAATCGATTAACCAATATCTTGATCGATCAAGAAAGTATGAGATCGAGTAACCGTTATTTTTGAACTACTGTATTATATGGGTTAGCAAAAAACAAACTAGCTCCAAAACAGGCAAACATTGTCACACTGACTCACATCAATTATATAAGACAGAATAAGGCATGCAAGTTATGTGCTGACATGCTTGTTCACTTGCATGATCATTATACTGTATCAGGCACTGAAAATGATCATTCTTAACCCTATACCCAATATGGGTAGCAGACGATACTTGCAAAATAAATTCTTGAATTACTAAAAATTTTCAATTTTTGTCTCAAAAGCATAGCTTATCACCCCCTTTATAATGAGCTCAGTGAGCTCATTTCAATGAGGGGTCATAAGCTATGTTTTTGAGACAGAAATTGAAAACAATAAAATTCGAATGGAGATTTTTGTGTACAGTGCTGGCCAGTTTTGTCTGTTACATTGGGTAAAGGGTTAATACTGTAAATCATCAACTGTACAGCAGTTATTCAGCTACCTATTAGGCAAGTGATTAATTGGTTAACCAAGGTTAATCCAGGTGATTAATCGATCAAGAAAACCCTTTAACCATTTCAGTTCTACTTCTTTGAGATTTTGCAAAAAAGAAAACTGCAAAATCAAGATCACACCAAGAAAGACAACTAGCGAGAATAGCATTTCAGATTCAATGTTTCATATTTCTTTTTACACCCATTTGAAAAATGGTCATATTATGTAATTCTGTCCATCAGCCTGTCTTTCTGGTAACATTTTTAGTTTCCATCTGATAACTCCAGTTTGCATTATTTAATCTCAACCAAAGTTGATATGTGTATTACCCATCTAGTAATACAGGCCAAGTTCGAATATGCATGGGTTCCATGCAATTATTTTTACATGAGTTATAGCTCTTTTTAATGGCTAATGAACATATGTAGCCATGCCTGGTGGTGCTCTTGTTCAATGACTGGAATTCTAGTGTTCTGGGAAGGAAAGCAGACAGAGAATGTTGACCAGACCATGCTTCAATTCTCAGTCCACCTTGAGTACAGCTGCCCTGGACTGGTCACTTTCCATGGGTGGGGGATATTTCTATGGATGCAATAATATTGTGGTAGAGAGCAATTTGCATTTTTATACCACCCACTTGAAAAGTGGGTAGTATATAGTGTTCACTTGGTCTGTCCATCCATTACGCTTTAGGGGGGGGGGGGGGGGGGGTACACATCTGCTATCCGCAACTCCTCCTAAACCAGTGAACAGATTTCATTGAAACTCTCAGACATTCTTTTACATACATTGAAGATGTGCATCTCCTATTTTCTTTTCAGATATTTTCATTTTTACAGTTTTCCATATTGAAAAATGAACTTTGTCAAATTCAATTGACATTCTGTACAGATCTGCTATCTGCAACTCCTTTTAAACCATTGAACAGATTTCATTGAAACTTTAAGACATTCTTTTACATACATTGCAGATGTGCACCTCCTATTTTCTTTTCAGATATTTTCATATTTACAGTTCCCCATATTCAAAAATGGTCTTTGTCAATTCAGGTTTTAGTAGGGAGGGGTATAGATCTGCTATCCGCTCGCTACTCCTCTTAAACCATTGAACAAACTCCATTGGAACTCGCAGACCTTCTTTTACATACATTGAAGATGTGCACCTCCTATTTTTCTTTCAGATGTTTTCATATTTTGATATCTGTCCATCCATCCGTCTGTCCATCCGTTATGCATCTGCTATCCACAACTCCTCTTAAACCAGTGAACAGATTCCATTGAAACTCTCAGATGTTCTTTTACATACATTGAAGATGTGCACCTCCTATTTTTTTTCAGATATTTTCTTTTTAACAGTTTCCCAAATTGAAAAATGAACTTTGTCAAATTCAATTGACATTCTGTACAGATCTGCTATCCGCAACTCCTCTTAAACCATTGAACAGATTTCATTGAAACTTTCAGACGTTCTTTTACATACATTGCAGATGTGCACCTCCTACTTTCTTTTCAGATATTTTCATATTTACAGTTCCCCATATTCAGAAATGGTCTTTGTAAATTCAGGTTTTAGTAGGGAGGAGTATAGATCTGCTATCCACTACTCCTCTTAAACCATTGAACAAACTCCATTGGAACTCTTGGACATCCTTTTATATACACTGAAGATGTGCACCTCCTATTTTTCTTTCAGATATATGTCCGTCCATTATGCTATAGGGGTGTTATGCTTTGGGGGGGGGGGGGGGGGTACACATCTGCTATCTGCAACTCCTCTTAAACCATTGAACAAATTTCATTGAAACTTTCAGACACTCTTTTACATATATTGAAGATGAGCACCTCCTGTTTTGTTTTCAGATATTTTCATTTTGAGGGTTTCCCATATTTAAAAATGGGCTTTGTCAATTCAAGCTTGCGTGGGGGCAGAGGGGTGGGGGGATGGGGGGGGGGGATTGTTGACATTTGCTATCCACTACCTCTTTTAAACTGGTGAATGGATTTCAATGAAACTTTCAAACATTGGTGTCAGTGTTTGTGCTCTCTACATTAAACACACTTTTACTGTTGTAAAATGTTTCTTGGTGGGAGTGGGTGGTATCATTTAGTGAGCAGAGCTCACAGTTTTTCTAGTTTTAATTATATTTTTCAGATTTTATAGTATACTACAACATATTTGTGTATTATTATTATTAAATAAAATAGAGAGAAAGAAGATGTGAAATGTAAATAAACTTGTGTATATAATATCATCAGAAAGGAGGTGTTATTCTTTTATTTTCAACATGTTTGATCAGTGAACAGAGTCCTCGTTTTATTATGAGGAATGAGCTTGACTTCTAGAAGTACCTGTGACCCTCTGCGATAATATTACATTCTAAACACGAATAATAGGAATAATCATCAAAAATTTAATTAATGAAGCACTGGGTACAACCTGGTGCTTCATTAATTAAAGTTTTGATGATGATGCTTTTTATTAGCTAGTAAACGCATGCGTGGACATCACTGCCGATGTGTGAATTACGACCATTTCATGGTGGCTGAACTGTATCTGACTACAGTACTGTATGTTACAGCTTGTATTTGTAGGTATAACTCTTTCAGGAAACTGTTCTGAGATGTCTGACACTATTATTTGTTAACATTGTTACCTATTTTTTCAGGGTTTGATATATTCAGACACTGCTAATGAGTACTACAAGGGTCTTAATGTGTTTGAGAGACGAAAGCCATTTATTCCTGCAAAACGCTATGGTACTCCGGAAGAAGTATGCATATTTAATTTCTTTACTTATAGGTGTGTTTGTGTCCAGATAGTCACAGTTTATTTTTGGAGATTTTTTCATTAACCGAGGCTAGAAAATGACACTTGCATTTCTTGAATATTGAATTTTTTTAATTTTAGCATCTGATCCCTCATAGCATTGAGGTGTGATAAGCTTTGCTTCAGAGGCAATAACTGAATGACCTACTTTGTTCATTGTTGAATGAATACTTTTTATTCTCCAACATTAAGCGGGGGTCCATCTGTCTGTTCAGAACTTGTATCCACGTTTTACACATTTTTACCATTGGCTTTTTTGTGTCATCCTGTAATGACACTTCTTCTAGTTGAAGTCATTTTGAAAAATAGTGTAGGTTTTTCAGAAACAAAGCAGTAAAATCCTCTTAAACCTTTACCCAATATAGACGATATCAAAATTTATTATTTTCATTTTTGTTTTATCAAATATTTCAGAGAAACTCGACAACACAGTATTATGTGACACCTCATTGGGATGAGCTTCACAAGCTCATTCCAATGAAATGTCACATGATATGGTTTTACTGAAATTTTTTGAAAATTTTTTATTTTTTAAGTGCTTAAGGTGCTAAAAAAAAGTAAGGTAAATTTGTTTACTTTGAAATTCACACCTCTGATATTCCATCCTTTCAAATTAAGTGTACACAAATTACATCAACATGAAGGTTGTGATGAAAAAAGAACACGAAAATTCAAATTTTTTGAAAAATATATATTTTTTTAAGTGCTCAAGGTGCTAAAAAAAGTAAGGTAACTTTGTTTACTTTGAAATTCACACCTCTGATATTCCATCCTTTCAAATTAAATGTACATAAATTACATCAAAATGAAGGTTGTGATATATAGAACACGAAAAGTATATGCAGTCAAGTCAAATAGTTGATAGCAGGTGTAGCAGTCGAAGTGTAAAGGCCATTTACCAACCAGCCTGGTTGGTCTAGATCTCTTAGTCTCGTGGTAAATTGGTTGTTTTGTGTGCTAGAGGTCGACGGTTCGAACCCCGGCTCCTGCACTTATCCCTCCTCCTGTTACATTTGGGGGCTCATCCGATTCTCAGCAGTAGGTGGCACTGTGGGGGTTTCGACCACTCTGAGGGAGGAACCTGGGTGAGATTCACATGTGGTGAATCTCAAAAGAAGAGGAGAGTAGTGTAGCGGTTGAGGTATAAGGGCCATTTACCAACCAGCCTGGTTGGTCCAGAATTCTTAGTCTCATGGTAAATCGGTCGCTTTATGTGCTAGAGGTCAGTGGTTTGAACCCTGGCTCCTGCACTTATCTCTCCTCCTGTTACAGCAGGCACCAATGGTTCCTGGCAGTCTGCTACAGTATTTTACAAGAACTGATAATAAAATAATATTTCAGCAGAATAACTTGTGGTCAAATGTGCTTCAGATATCCAAGAACAAAGCTAGGAAATAAAAATTCTTCAAAACACTTCGACAGAACTATTTGATACAACCTGATGAAATTTATTGCATGAAAATATCTTCAGTAGACAGTGTCATACAACATATTTACATTCCACACCCCAAGGTCAAGGTGACAGTTATGCATCAAATGTTACTAATACCACTTTGTAGTGATATTTTTTGCCAGACCATAACTTGTCCACAACTTGACATAAATTGAAAAAACTTTTAGCGCATGTATATCATGAACAGATGATGAGTCATACACCACATTTACATTCTACATCCCAAAGTTAAGGTCACATTTGAGTATCAAATGCTAAGAATATCTTTCTCAGTGACATTTCCTTGCCCAAACAATAATTTCTTCACTTCTTGACATAACCAGATGAAATTTCCTGCACATACAAAACAGTCGCTGTGGACCCGTTGTTATCCATGAGTGGGCAGTGATGTTTACCAGGTAATAAAAATCATCATCAGCAAAATTTTAATTAATAAAGCACCGGGTTGTACCTGCTGCTTCATTAATTATATTTTTGAAGATTATTCCTATAATTAGTGTTTGAAATCAAATATTATTGCGTCCATGGAAATATTGCCCACCTGTGGAAAGTGACCAGTCCATGGCCGCCGTACTGTACATATCATTAGTTTTTGATGTGTTGTACATCAAATTTACCTACCACATCCAAAGGTCAAGATCACATTTATGGATCAAATGTCAATAATGTCATTTCTTAATGACATTTTCTTGTACAAACCATAATGTCTTTACTACTTGATATAACTTGTTGAAACTTCTTGAGTGATAGGTGGTGTATTGTGCATCACATTTAGCTTCTGCTCCTAAGGTCAAGGTCACCCCTCACCAACATTTTTTGTGTTGGCCATAAGGTATTTATTCTGTATTTACCTGCTCCTAAAAGCAGTGACCCTGAGAGAACTGTCTAGGCGGAGAGCCCTCTTATTATTTTTTCAATTTTTATCTCAAAAACATCACTTATGACTCCTTGTTCGAACAACAATGTTGAGCTCATTCCAGTGAGGAGTCATAAGCTATATTTTGGAGACAAAAAAATGAAAATTTTAATTTATTCAAGAATTATGAATTATTTTTGCAAGTTTTGTCTGCCATTTGTGTTAGGTAAAGGGTGAAGTGAACAGCTAAATTGTTAGAAAAATATATGAATAAAAGAGATACACCACTGTTCAGAATTTAGTAGAATACCTACTTTGATGATAACTTAAATGATAAAATTGAATGCTGCATTTCAGACATCAAGGCATGGATGACAGAAGCTTTCCTCAAATTGAACCATGATAAGATTGAAGAGCTATACATAGGTCTACCACATCAACCTCAAAAATATTCAAATTGCCCCTCAATATTCAATATTTAATGATTGCCTCCAGCAGCTGCATCTGTCATCTTGGTTATTTCATTGATGAAAATCTGACAACTGATGAACGTATCATTTTTGAATCTACATAATATCAGTAAATTTCAACCTTTCATCGACTCAAAAAATCAGAGCATCTTGTCCATGCCATTGTTACTGGTCACCTTGACCATCTTAACTCTCTGTTGATAGGTTCTATAAACTCCTCTCTTGAAAAGCAACAGCACATCCAAAAGTCCCAAATAATGCAGCATGTGTCATCACTCAATCTGGATCATTCTGCCACATTACACTGGTCCTTTTATATCCCCACTGGCTTCTGATTCAGCAGAAAATTTCAATTAAAATTCTTAGCGCACCTAACTGAAAGTCAGGGAGAGCTTAAGTGACAACTTTCTGTCTGCTGTCTGCTGTCCGTCCATCGTCTGCCCGGTGTGAACTTGACATTATCGACTTCTCATAACCCACTGGACCAAAATTGAACCAAATTTGATATGCATATTTCTTATCACATGTCAATTCAAGTTTGTTCAAATAAAGTTGCCACGTCCACAGGGGGCACCACAAGGGGCTTTACTCTGATAGCACCCATAAATTGCTTTCCAAAATTAAAAAAAATCTTCTCCAGAACCATCAATTAGAATCTTTTAATATTTGGTTATAATATCTCTGCCTATGGGAGCCCAAATTTTAACTTGGTGCAATATGAGGAAATTTCTTTAAAAAATCTTCTACTTCAGGTTCGCCAGTCAGAATCCTTTCATATTTGGTATATAACATCCCGTCAGATTCAAGTTTGTTCAAATCAGGTCCCTGGGTTAATATTTGGGCTCTCTATTGTAGCCCAAAGTTTAACTTAATGCAATAAGAAAAAATTTCTTTAAAAATATTCTTCAGATTCACCATATTTGGTATACATCTCCAGGCAGTTAGATTCAAGTTTGTTCAAATCAAGTCCCTGGGTTTATATTTGGGGTCCCTATTGGAGGCTGTATTTTAACTTAGAATCTTTTCATATCTGTTATACAACATCACTATTGGGGTCAGATTCAAGTTTGTTCAAATAGGGTCCCTATGTTAATATTTGGGCTCTCTATTCGTGGTTTGTGCAGTGACATAACAACCCTTGGAAGTTTTGCAGTGCACGTCTACAGCTGATAGAATTGGAAGCAAGCAGGATGACCTATGATAATAGTCATCTGACATGGACACTAGAGTTGTGAATAATTTCATGACCTCATTCCTCTGTTGTGTTGATGAACCATGATAAGCTGAATGTGATGAAATACTTCTTTGAACCACTTTGTCAGGTGAGCGATTAAGGCTCCTTGGGGCCTATTGTTTCTTCTTTTTTGTAAATGCATCAAAGGTTCTGCACCACCCCACTTATGTAATTTGCTGATCAGTCACAAGGCACAGAGATCTCTTTGGTCATCATATAAATTTAATCTGATTCAGCCCTCATCTAAATTAAGTTCTGTTAATGACAAAGCATTGATGTTGCAGGGTCAAAGCTATGAAATTTTCTTCCAAAACGACTAAAAGAATTGGATTCCTTAGAATCATTCAAGTTGGATTATAAAACGTATCTTTTCCATACATGTGTCTTTAAACAGAATGGATATTCCTCATATTTAAAAAAATAATTGTTTTTGTCAAGGAAGAGGAGTGGCAAAAAATTATTTCACTTTAGTGTTATGACATGTTTGCTTAGAAAAGTTAGATTCCTTGTCAGTGTACAGGATTAGATCTGACCTCAGTTAAATCTGTTTTAACCCTTCATCCAGTGCATAGGATATCAAAATTTATTATTTTATTTAGTGTTTTTTAATTTTCAAAAAAATTCAACAAAATCATACAATGTGACCCCTCATTGGAACGAGCTTGATGAGCTCATTCCAACGAGGGGTCACATGATATGGTTTGGTTGAAACCTGTTGAAAAATAGATTGTTTTTTCAACTGCTGAATTTGAAGAGATTTGTTAGGTAGAGGGTTAATCTGTTACACTTATATTGCTGTCAGAATTTTGCAGAGGATAGGGTTTCTCTTGACACTGAAATAAGGATAATTTGGGCAAAATAATCAAATTCCCCCCCTTCCCCTCCCCCACCCTGTAAATTGATTGGACTTTTTAAGGAATAATTTCTTGAGCTAAATATGGATAAATGTTTCATCAGATCTTGTCAGCCATGACTGGATTTGATGAAAAGTATTTTGAAAAATATTCAGCAGGTAAGAGTTAAACCAAACAGCTGTAAAGAGCTTGCAGGTCAATGGATAACATGTTTAGGTAATGCTGCAGCACTGGAAGCAGTGAGTGGTGACTTTCCGATGTGCTGATTTAAGGGGTTATTTAAGTTTAGGAAAATGTTCTTTGAATTGATAACTTGCGAGTATCCCCAGAAGGGAGCAGTGCTTGTTTAGTGAGCTGAAGCAAATTCAAATTTTCTGGTATAATAGGATCTCAAAAACAGCCTTACAGGAGAGTTGCCCCATGTGGACAACATAATAAAAACAATTCTCTAAACTTCATACTTCTGTTTCTGTCTAATCTAGTATTTGATGCTGAATTGATCTTCAGCCCCAAGAAAGCATGAACAACTCCCAGGTGAAGGACACCAAAATGAATTTGGTTGGTTCAGGCCTTGCCTGCACTCAGTCACCCAAACAAATTCAAAATAATGTATTATGATTCTTAAATAACTAAAAATATTCATTTCTTGCCTCAGAAATATAGCATATGATCTCTCATTGTAATGTGTGCATGAGCTCATTCCAATTAGGGGTCATATGTAGAACTGGGAGGTTTTGATTTTTCAGATTCGGTTTTGGTTTGATTTCAGGTCAAAATCAAAGTTTCGGTTCAGTTTTTTCTGTGTGTTATGAACATATAGAAATAACACTTCAGGCTTCTTAACTTGGAAACAATCCACAATACTTTTTATTACATGCCTGTTCTATTTAATCCCAATCTACAGCAACACTAAACCATGCCGAAAATGAAAATCTGTTCCGCACATCTGTGCGGAACAGATTTCGTTGACGGACTATTTTTAAATAGACGCAGAATTTCACTGGAATTTTCTACACATCATGCAACGAAATTACAATTTGAATCCCTAGCAATAGCTGGAAAGTGTCCCCTAAGTTCCAATGTGTTCTATGTGCCACTAGGCACATAGAACACATTGGAACTCAGGGGACGAATTAGTAACACAGGCTCCCCTCGCAAATTTGGTTGGGGATAAAATGTGTTCTTTTTGTTGATAGTTGTCAAATGAATTACTGAGTGTCCTTCTTATAATTGTTTTTATAGACATGAAGGCGTGTAATATACACAGAATGAGACACACATGTGAATGGGTTAATCGACATGGTACTAGTGCCATCACAGAAAGATAAAACTTGAGGCCTGATGCCTCCCGTTCTATCCTTCCGCACTGGCACTCATGCCATATCGATTAACCCATGCATATGCGTATGTCCTTCTGTGTATGTCTGATACCACTCATCACAAAAAACCATGTCTGTAAGTATCTCCATTGGGTTCAGTCTAACTTGGGGGTCAGTTACTGAACCTATTGAGTCAGAAAAAAACTCCCATAAATTAGGATAACAAATGAATAATGTTCATCTGATCTATGTTGTGTTCTCATTGTCACATTTCCCACCTTATTGACTCGTCTGGTCGATGAGTCAATAAGAGAGAAAATATGACAATGAAAACACAACATATTCACCCAAGCCAGAAAATAAGCAGTCTGTCATCTGCAAAATGAGGTCCACAGAGGGTGAATTTTGTGATGCTACCCTGCACAGCAGGGTAGCATCACTAAATTTACTCTCTGTGAACCTCAATCTAAATAAAGGTCTCAAAACTAAATAGAAAGAGGTACCCAGAGAATAAATTGGCCCACTGTATGGGATAGCATCATCAAATTCACCCTCTGGGGACCTCATTCTCCAAATATCAGACTGCTTGTTTTCAGGCCTGTATTCACCCCTTTTCTGGATAGACTAAGTGATGTGATCCAATGGGGGCCACTAGTCTAGTTCCCTCCCAGTAAGATAGTTTGATCAGTTTATGCACAAACACAGTAAAACCGTTTCATCAGTTTTTTCTGTGTCTGGTAGTTCGGTTTTCTGTTTTGCTGCAAAAGTCAGAACCAAACCAGAAAACCCCCCAAACCACCCAGGTCTAGTCAAATGCCATATTTTTTAAGCAAAACCTGAACAATAGTAAAATTTGAATGATAATTTTTTTGCCTAGCATTGGTCGGTTATGGCCATTATGTAAGAGAAGGGGTTAAAGCCTAGCAGCAGACAATGCTGAAAAAAGAAGAAAACCTTAGTAAATGATGTTTTCTGCTCCCAATGGTGTAGTCAAAATTACATGGATCTTTTATCCAGGCAGACGGATGTTAAATTATGACATTTCGAGCAACAAAGTTTTCCCATGATACAACCAGGAATTTAACCAATTCAGTCTTGTTTGACAGAGCTCATTGAGCTCTGTCAAACAAGACTCAATTGATTAAATTCCTAGTTTTATTGTGGGGACAAATTGCAGATCAAGATTTGGATATTTCGACATCGGGTGGAGTGGGTTTTTTGATATATAATAACTTTCTGTTGTAATGATGAACTCAACTGCTTACTATTTTTATATATTTTATAGATCTCAGCTGCAGTATGTTTCTTGCTTTCACCTGCTGCAGCATTCATATCTGGAGATACACTTAAGGTTGATGCTGGTCAGAGCCTGTATTCATCAATATGGACAATTCCAGGTAAGTCTGTCTATTTTAAACTGGCATATTTCTCACCCTTTTGTATGAATTGAGTACTTTAGCAAGCTTGGACAATTTAGTTCCATACCATATTTACTTCTTTTTTACATGGCACTGCAGATTGAAGCCAAATTTAGGTTGCAGTTTTATTCAAATTCAATCAAGAAAAAAAATTCTGCTATGCCACCATGGCTTCTTATGTAATAGATTGAGAGAGAAGTGCAGGAGCCGAGGCTCGAAGCGTCGACCTCTAACACACAAAGTGATCAATTTACCACGAGACTAAGAGATCAGGACCAACCAGGCTGGTTGGTAAATGGCACTAATATCTCAACCGCTACACTACTCTCACATTCTTTTGAGATTCATCCATGGTGAATCTCTCCCCAGCTTCCACCTCAAAGCGGTTGACACATCCACAGTGCTTCACCACAGCACTCACCACAGCACTCACAATGCCACCAATGGCTGAGAATCGGATGAGCCCCCAAATGTAACAGATCTAGAGAGAAGTGCAGGAGCAGAGGCTCGAATCATTGACCTCTAGCACACAAAGCAATCGATTTACCACAAGACTAAGTGATCCGGACCAACCAGGCTGGTTGGTAAATGGCCCTTATACCTTGACCCTTACAACAACAAATAGAAAAGAAATTACATTGTTCTGTGAAAGTGGTGAGGACTCTTGGTAATAAAACAAACAAATTACATTTTTATAATTTACCCTAAAATGAAGTAAGTTATCAGCTTGCAATTTAGTGGGAGACAATTGTAGATTTTCCTGAACCACACTATAGCCCAGTTATTGTGTCAGTAAAGTCAGGCTGGTTGGTCCATATTATTGACAGAGAGACTTAGGTGACAGGCCACTGTTTAGATGCACACTTTACATAATAACTTCTCAAATCATGATAATTTGATAACACCATTGATCCTCTGAGTGATTATATTGAAGGTAATTAAGTAATTAATCTATTATTATCCATTTACTTCAACATTTGCACCAATATCTAAGAAACTGTTCCTTCATTCAGTTCGAGACATTAATTGAGTCACTGGCAAAAATAAAAAACAGACGGATGCTCCACACAAGCACACTCATGCCAAGAATTTTGTAACCAAAAATGTTTTATTGAATGATTGTCCATTCATGCTTGTTTTTTACAGGCACTCTCCCATAAATTGTAATAAAGACATGAACATATTTTGATGACCAAAATAAATTTTTGCTATGTACCAGTTAATTCTCACCCTCCACACATTCCTGCTTGATGAAGAGTTATAAAGGGCTTGCCAGGGTCAGAGGTTTCCTATATTTAATTTCAGTGACTTGAATTTTTTTAGTAAAACTTCACCCCATTAGGTTAGAATGACTGCAATCTTGATATCTTATCCTGGATT
Organism: Pictodentalium vernedei; assembly: GCA_031216915.1. Taxonomy (NCBI): domain Eukaryota; kingdom Metazoa; phylum Mollusca; class Scaphopoda; order Dentaliida; family Dentaliidae; genus Pictodentalium; species Pictodentalium vernedei. The sequence goes on from CM062289.1 coordinate 198,659,981, forward strand.
TCTGACCTACCTCCCTCAATCCATTTAAATTATCATTTGGACCATAGACCTTCAAGACCCAAAAGTGAGTGGGGTTGGGTGTAGTTGTGGACCATTTTTTTTGTTGGAGGTAGAGGAAGGGAATACTTGACCGCGAGGCTTTTAATCAGCCATGAAAAACAAAAGTGGTCAGTAAATGATAATTTAGATAACTACTATTGTTAATTTTCAATATAAATCTATCATTTGAAAATTTATTTGAGCATTCATCCATATGTTTGCTCTTTGATCATGATATTTTTAATGATGCTGCACATAATAGGTTCCACGAATGAATAAGACAATTTTTAAAAATCCTTCCTGTTCAAGACGATTAGGTGGAGTTTTTGGCATGAAAATCCATTGGATTTCAGTGAGCCTGAATTTTACCATTGCTGCCTCATTACTTGAGTCAGAGTAAAGAATCACCATGATTCTGTATTCTGTCATGGATTGTGTTGTTTGTTTGATTAAAGTGTAAAGCTAGAGGAGTATTTCATTTATATGTCGTGTCAGAGGTATATTCAGAGATTCTTTTTTGGAAGTGTCTCTTGGTTTCTCAAACATTTTGCTTGCCACCCTTCTGGCACATAATGAGATATATACAGTTTCTGATGAGGGTGTCTTGTTGCTGACATTTAGTTAAGTCTGTGTTAGGGCTTTTTGCCAGTGGTATAGATGCCCTAAGCCCTTTGGGGGCTTGGCTGTTTAACTGGTATTTCTCCAGAAATAATGTATGTAGTTCTAGCTTTACTAATTTCATGACTAGATTGTGACCTTCTTATACATTGGGCAGTTCGAATCAATAACTGGTGTGCAATTAGATGATTCCACTCAGATTTGTTTATGGCTTTGGGATTCTTCAGTGTTGAGATCCATGACTGGTGATGCTTTGGCTCGACCCGAGACTGGCATCACTGATAGGGTTCTCGGCATTTGGCATTGCCATAGCTTTAGTTGTAGGTCTATGATAGATAAATATAATATATATGACAAATATTCAAGAGAACTTAGTCCTAAAACTATACACTGGTTGGTAGAAATCTATCAACAAGTGTGTTGAGGACTAGCTCCTCTTGGATATTTGTCATATATATTGAGATAATAGGGTCCAGTTGGCCCCTATCTGTTGGGATGGTCATAAATTGCACTTCTTAGGTTCAATGAAATTTAGGGGAAATGTTCTGCCCTTTACCATGATCTTGTACGCCTATTATCATACCATTCATGAACCACGCCCACATTCACTTGAATTTCAAAAGTGAAATATACAAATTACAAACCACTAAAGTCTGCTTTTACAGCAGTTTCATTCCATATGTTTTGTTGAATACCAATGTTATTTCTTCCATTTTTAGCTCAACTTGACAAAGTCAAGCAGAGCTATTGCCATCACTTCTCGTCCATCGGCATACGTACGTTAGTACGTACGTCCACAATTTCCTTTGGCACACCTCACAGGTTGCATTTATGATCAGATCACTTTGAAAATTGGCATGCTTGTTTGGGGTGACCTCTAGATGGGAGCTATCGATTTTCTTCAATTTCTGTCAAAAGATGTTGCCGCGGCCAACGTTCTTAGAACTTAGTTTAGTCAGACCTCAATATTTCCCTTTGGCACACCCTTCAGGGCACATTTATGATTGGATTGCTTTGAAACCTGGTATGCATGTTTAGGGTGACCTCTAGATGGGAGCTATCGATTTTCTTCAATTTCTGTCAAAAGATGTTGCCGCGGCCAACGTTCTTAGAACTTAGTTTAGTCAGACCTCAATATTTCCCTTTGGCACACCCTTCAGGGCACATTTATGATTGGATTGCTTTGAAACCTGGTATGCATGTTTAGGGTGACCTCTAGATGGGAGCTATCGATTTTTTTCCATTTCCGTCAAAAAATGTTGCCACGGCCAACGTTCTTATAACTTAGTTTAGTCAGACCTCAATATTTCCCTTTGGCACAGCCTACAGGGCACATTTATGATTGGATTGCTTTGAAACCTGGTATGCTTATTTGGGGAGACCTCTAGATGGGAGCTATCGATTTTCTTCAAGTTCCGTAGAAAAATGTTGCCACTGCCAACGTTCTTAGAACTTAGTTTAGTCAGACCTCAATATTTCCCTTTGGCACACCCTACAGGGCACACTTATAATTGGATTGCTTTGAAACCTGGCATGCTTGTTTGGGGTGACCTCTAGATGGGAGCTGTCGATATTTTTATGCTGTAACTAATGACCCAGACTTAGCTGGTGCTAACCCAAAAATATCTAGGGCCAAACACAAATGTTGCCCCCCAATCCCCAAAATTTCCATGCAAAACCAAAAATTAGAAGTCCTATCTGGCCCTCCATACATTTTACCCTCTGCACATGCGCAGATTCCAGGAAGTCACCGAATCTGGGGCCAAATAAATCATTCTTTGTTTGGCCCTTGTCAGATAACAACAGACTGATATTTGTGCTTTTGAATCTCAATTAATAATGATGCCAGACACAAATCAATGGTTAAATTGGTGGATCCAAGGACAGAACTGGATGAAGGAAGGAAGAAATGGTGGTTTGATACGTTTAGGGCTGTAATTTTTTATTATTTAGTAAAATTAGTTCATGTTCCCTAATTTTGGCACATGAGCCTGACATTTTCTCTGATTGATTATGATCTATCCACTGTTTATTTAGTATTCCTTCCCTGCCTTCCCTTGATCCCCCCAGTTAAGCTCCCAAGCTTTTATTGGGAGTTTAACGTTTTATGCAGAAAATTATTCTGTACATCCCCAGGGTTACGTTCTCATCCTTAGGGTGTTCGGGCGTTTTGGTCATGCATCTTACATCCAATGTATCATTTTATCTTCGGAGGAAGATCTTGCTTTACATCGGATAGTCTTATTTCTGTTACTGACTTCGGGTCGTGTTGTCTGGGGTCTTGATTCCGGTGTTTTGTTTACATCTTTAGGCAGTTTCCTGTTTTTATTTAGGAACAAAAGTTGTAGGTAACATTAAATATTCTGATAGTGTGGTAGTTAATTTTACACAGTTTTTATAATTTTGTCCACACTTAGGCTTTTTTGGGCTCATTGTTCCCTTTGGGAGCTTGGGCTCTTATATTAGGAAATTTTTTTCAAAAATTGTTATTTTATTTTTGAAAGAGTTTTTCTTTTGGATATATTTATTTCATTGATTATATTTAATGTTATCTTATATTATATGTAGATTTGGTGGTGGTACAATGACATATATTAGTTTTAGGTAATTATTTTTATCTATTAGTATCGTTGCTCGGTGGTTCTCTCTGGGTACTCCGGCTTCCTCCACCCATAAAACTGTCACGGTCATGATTAGCCATTGTGCATAAGTATGTGACCTTAAACACCAATAAATAAATAAATATAAATAAATCTAATAGTATGGCAAATAGAGGAAACATTTCCTTCATTTACTCGGTCGTTGTAATGAGTTTACTTGATGTACTACCACTAATTCTACTCCATGTATCAGATTTGATAATCTGAATGACGGGAGTCATGGTTTGTGTTAGGCAAGTGGACACTATTGGTCCTATCGTGGCGAGGGGACTCAGTGGGCCTCTCGTCAAAAGGTCACTATAGTTTTTTAGTTTCTATTTACAGAGGAACAGGAACATGATGTGGCTTCGTGACGCCGTCAAGGAGTGTGGTGTTGTCGCAAATCAGTCAAGAGCTAGCGGCAAAAGTGCTCAGGTATTAGACAAGGGCTAGATCCTTAGTAGGATTGATGACCTTGTCGCCAGCTAGCTTGACCGGCAGATCTAACTTGTATGTGAGGGACATGATGCCGGGTATGTCCGTTGCAGTCGAGAAGAGGAATAAGGGTGTAGCGAGCACTATAAACATACAAACATGCTCACCCTGCGACGTTGGGAAGGAGGAAGCACGGGAAGGAGGAAGTAGACAAGTTCCGAGGTATGCTCATCCGGATCTTCGTGATTGCGAGCAACAGGGAGGTCCCTCTCTCTTATAACAACATCTGCGATCAGAGGCTGTTGGTAGGAACTTGGCGGTCAAGTTCTGAGGTATGCTCGTACAGGTCTTCCATGATTGTGAGCTAGAGAGAGGTCCCTCTCTCTTATAACAACATCGGTGATCAGAGGTTGTTGGTAGGAACTTGGCGGTCAAGTTCTGAGGTATGCTCGTACAGGTCTTCTATGATTGTGAGCAAGAGAGAGGTCCCTCTCTCTTATAACAACATCTGCGATCAGAGGTTGTTGGTAGGAACTTGTGTCGGTCTGACAAGTTCGGAGGTACGCTCGTTCAGGTCGTCCGTGATTGCAAGCAAGAGAAAGGTCCCTCTCTCTTATAACAACTCTGGGGCCAGATGCTGTTGGTAGGAACTTGGCGGACAAGTTCTGAGGTATGTTCATTCAGGTCGTCCGTGATTGCGAGCAAGAGAGAGGTCCCTCTCTCTTTTAACAACATCTGGGGACAGAGGTTGTTGGTACGAACTTGTGTCAGTTGAAACTTTCGTCCACGGGATGCTCCTTCCATAGACTGCCGCGGTGGCCAGTCTTATAGCTTCCTCTATGTTCGAAAAGCACACACGACCACGCAGGTCCGTTGTCACTAGTTAGCTTGAATGGTGAAGTAGTTGTGATGCCGGGTATGTCCGTGGCGGTCGTGAGAGAATAGGGTGTAGCGAGCACTGTTGATCGAATCCATGCTCCCCTAGTGTTGATGGAAGGATGAACACGGCAAGTTCTGAGGTATGCACGAGCAAGAGGGAGCCCCTCTCTCTCTTTCAACAACATCGGGAGCCGGGTGTTGTTGGTAGGAACTTGCATCAGTCTGTGCTTACATACATAGCTATTCTCCGGTAAAGAGAAAAGAAGAGGAACAAGCACTTCCGACCGCACCTTGGCTAAGTGACTCGGGTTTCCTGGTCTTCATCATCAAAGGTCCATCTTTAGTAAGAAGTCGCACCATCTAGTAGCCAAGGAGATGAGGCTTCATTCATCGGGTCATCCGCAGTAATAACTATATTGGACTCCCTGTCCTAGGAGCAGCCGGCGAAGAGGCTATTCATGACCGCTGCTCCTCAGGCCTCTGTAACGGACTTGCTGCCACAGTTGCACAGCTAATTGCCGTCTTCCTGCTAAGGCAGAAGCACTCAACGTCGATCTCAAAATCTTGAGCTGTTGCATAGTGCTTATTTGGTCCAGTCACCTGCCTGTTTAGATGCTGGTGACTGTGATTCTAACTGATTTGAACATATGATGGATAGGATAACTTTTCCTTCCGGGACAACTCTTGGATGATATAGATATCATACATTATCATTTCCTTGATCTTGTTCCAGTGATTCAAAATGCTGCGAGCAATTATGAGAAACCGCTAGCATAGTTAGACGCTGACTTCATCCGGTTAAGAGCAGGGTAATAAGTTCTCTTTCCGGTTAAGTCTACATGGGTGTCACAGACCTTCGATTCTGTATACGACACCATATTTATCTTCCGGTGGAAAAAGTGATTCGGTTTCTTATCTTCTTCTTCTGTATTTTTAATCGTTTGTGATGGTTCACATACTTTTAAAAACAACAGGGGAAGATGTTGAGAGTTCCTCATCATTGATTGAGCAGGCTAAGATCCTAGTTTTAGCCTTACCTTCATCATTTAACTGTTTGCTCGGACGCAATTGAGAAGATAATTTCTTAGTCAGAGCGAATTTAGTCTCATGGTCTTATGTACTTAATTTTAAGTACTGTGACGCATTGTCTATATGGAAGGAATTTTGTGGTCATTTGTACCTTTTAAAATTCTTTCCAGACATTGTATTTATTTCTCGGTCTTAACTTATGTTAAGTGAGAGTTATGCTGATGCAATGAAGCCTTGTGTCTTCATCTTTGCATTTGACTAGGTGGAAAACTTGCCATAGGTTGCTTTAGTCTTCCAACTCTAGTTTTTATGATAAGAATCTATTCTCGTCTCTTTTAGCTGGGGTCTAATGTACCATCACCAGCAGAAAGAGTATGAGAGGTTGTCCTAGACTCAAATCGTCTATTAGGACTCATAGCAAAGGTATAGGTATACCTAAGTCTTTGATGGTAACCTTTCATTATTGTAGGATTAAACTACAAGAAAGCATCTATTCTCGACTCTTTAGGTTGGGGTCTAATCAACTACAGCCAACAAAAGAGTAGGAGAGTTTGTCCTAGACTCAATTCGCTTATAAGGCTCATAGCAAAGTATAGGTATCTCTCCTATATATAATTCTTTAGGTTTGTCTTTACAACCACTTGGATAGGGGTTTCTCGTCAGACTGAGTTACTGATCAGACTCCCCTGAGCCAGTGGTTCAAGGCTCTTATAGAACTTGGTCCAGCCGATTTTGACTGGAAGTGGATAATCAGGTTATTTATGACGTTTATTTACGTTCGGCAATTGCAGCGAGTATAGTTCTTTAGATCACTTGTATTGTGAACTAGATAATGTCTCATGGGATTTATGATAGGATTCATGTATCCCACTATTCATTTGGCTGGTTCATCTGTTTCACAGAGCGAATTAACCAGCTGTTTGGCTCGCTTTTATCTGTTATCTGACGCATTAACAACGATAGTTTTATGCGCCGGATGGAGTTGTGTGGAGCGGCTTGGAATGTTTTTTACGATGGGTCGCTTACACACATGTCTACTCCAGTTATTAACTGGAGTGGTAGACGTTTTTCCCTCTTGACCTGATTTGTTTTAGAGAATCTTTTAACATAAGGTCAAGTTTGGGCATATATTACGGTTTTCTCAATTATTTCGGACGTGAGTTCATATATTGCATTACAATCCTGAGTCCGAGGGTCTCTCTATGCACATCAGAGTTTATCAGAAGAGAAGTAACACTTCCGTTGTCATTATTTTTCAATAGAAGGGACATTTATGTTCATTCTATTGGTAAATAAGTCAGTTAGCTATTCGTACTGCTTGGGTTATTTATCTTCCAGTTAGCAGTCAATGCTTAAGATTTCAGCGCATAAGTAAGCGCTGGCTATATCTTGCGCTTATTCTAACTGTTTGGCTATTATATGATCTTATGTGGGATCTCTTCAGGATAGTTAAGTTTTTGGCGCATGGGAATAATAGTTTCCATTATTTGTGTCGCTAGTATAAGGCTTTTGAGTGCATATATTGACGCTCAGCCGTTTTCATGGGAATGAATGATAGAATATGTGTATCCTTCAATTCATTTGTTTCTATTGATTTCGTTGAGGTTATGGAGTCTGCTGTTGAGCATTCGCCAGAAGCTTCCCCATTAGTGGGTTTTCTTCTTTGAGGGAAGTTTTATTCTTCATGTCATTCTTCGCTCTCAGTGGCATTATGGAGTATTCAGACGGTGAAGTAGCTTTATGGTCTCTATATTATTGTTGTCTGCATCAGCAATGATTAAGTAATGTGGGTGAGGAGGTTTCGATATATATTTGAATTCCCCCCCCCTCCCACACACTCACGCTGTCGCATATAGATTTTTTAATACATACATACTTTGCGTCTGGGTCGTGTTGGATGGCACCATCATACGCATATATGCAGTTCTGTTGCATTTGTTTCCAGTATTTATTTTCTGATTTTGGAGCCGGTTTATCATACCTACCTCCATTTCTAAATCCTGGTCTCTATTTTGTCGGTTCTCAAATCGCATATTCTCACGTGTTATAGTTGTAGATACCAAATAGTACACATTGGAGAGTGTTTTTTACCGGATTTAATGTTACAGAGGCCTCCTGTGAATGATCTTGAAGCGTGTTTTCTCTGAAGAGATTGTTCATCTTATCCCGCTTTTGTATGTATATGTTATAATTGCTTTCTCACTGATTGCGTCGTACCTGTATACGGCGCCTGCAGTGCATATTTTATAGCAGATAATGTTATTTACTAAAATCATCACTATAGCCTTGGCTTGTGAAGTGGCGTTAAGCACCATTTATTATTCATGAATTAATTTTTTGAGTGCCTGATCGATATTTAGTTATATCGTTTCTGGGTTCTGCTTATTGATTCTAGAGCTCTCCCCTCTTTCTTTTGAAGTTATGTTAAAAAAAAAGGAGGGGGGGTTCATTTTGTCCACTTCTCTGCCTTATGGGGTATGTAACAATTGAGGAAGCTGTCCTGTCCGTACTATGTTCGGCGAACAGCTGCAGTATTATTGTGTGGCGTAGGTTTATGGAAAATTTTCTCTCATTCTCAGTATGCCTTAATTATTTTTAGGGCCTAGTCCAGACTAATCTCAAAAATTGTTTATTTGTTACATCCTAATTAACATGATTTTCTGCTTAGATTTAGGATGTACATAATTGGGATACATATTAGGTTATGTCTCTTCTATTATGGTATTAAGAGACATACATGTAATTCTAATTTCTTCATCATGGATTGAAGGATTTGATCTATGTTGATCTACTATGTCCAAAGTTCTAGGCCCTCCGCCTTTTTACGATTCAGCTAAATCTGGGTCATTGGTTACAGTATAAAAAAATGTATAGTAATTTATATATTTTTTATACTTACCAATGGCCCTCCCATGAGTGGGCAGTACTGGGCACCCATACCTCCCTGCTGAATTATTATAATCTTTTTTTATACAAAGAATGATTTATTTGGTGCCAGATTCAGGGACTTCCTGAAGTCTGCGCATGCGCAGAGGGTAAAATGTATGGAGGGCCAGATAGGACTTCTAATTTTCGGTTTTGCATGCAAATTTTGGGGGACTGAGGGCAAAATTTGTGTTTGGCGCTAGATATTTTTGGATTAGCACCAGCTAAGTCTGGGTCATTGGTAAGTATAAAAAATAAATAAATTACTATAAATTTTTTCATTTTCTTCAATTTCCGTCAAAGAATGTTGCCGCAGCCAACATTCTTAGAACTTAGTTTAGTCAGACCTCAATATTTCTTTTTGGCACACCCTATAGGGCACTTTTATGATTGGATTACTTTGAAACCTGGTATGCTTGTTTGGGGTGACCTCTAGATGGGAGCTATCGATTTTCTTCCATTTCCGTCAGAAAATGTTGCCACTGTCAACGTTCTTAGAACTTAGTTTAGTCAGACCTCAATATTTCCCTTTGGTACACCCTACAAGGCACATTTATGATTGGATTGCTTTGAAACCTGGCATGCTTGTTTGGGGAGACCTCTAGATGGGAGCTATCGATTCCTTCCATTCCCGTCAAAAAATGTTGCTGCGGCGAACCTTCTTAGAACTTAGTTTAGTCAGACCGCAATATTTTCCTTTGGCACATCCTACAGGGCACATTTATGATCGGATTGCTTTGAAACATGGCATGCTTGTTTGGGGTTACCTCTAGATGGGAGCTATTGATTTTCTTCGATTTCTGTCAAAAAATGTTGCCACTGGCAATGACTTTCAATAAACTTAGTGCAGTTAAGCATCAATATTTCCCTTTGACACACTCTGCAGGGCACATTTATGATTGGATTGCTTGCAAACTTTGTGAGCTTGTGTGGGGTGACATCTATATGGGAGCTGTCGATTTTCTTCCATTTGTGTCAAAAAATGTTGCCACTGACCTTTGAACTTAGTCAGACCTCAATATATCTCTTTAATACAGCCTTCAGGGCACATTTATGATCGCATCACATTGAACTTGGTATGTGTGTTCCGTGTGACCTCTAGATGTGAACTATTGCTTTTTTTCATTTCCATAAAAATTTATGGCCGTTATCACCAACCTTTGAACTTACTGCATTTGTGCATCAACTTATCCCTTTTGCACTCTCTGCAGGGTATATTTATGAATTTCCATAAAAAACCCATTGCCACAAGCAATGACCTTCTACTTAGTGCATTTGTGCATTAACATCTTCCTTTGGCATGCCTCAGAGGACACATTCATTATCATGTTGTTTTGAAACTCTGTATGCTTATGCAGGGTGACAAAGATAGGAGCTATTGATTTTCTTTTCATTTCCATCAAAAACTGTTGCTGTCAGCAACAATCTTTGAATTTATTGCATTTGTGCATCAACATTCTTTGACATGGCCTACAGGCCACATTTATCATAGGATTGTTTTTGAACTTGGTGTGCTCATTAGGCAAGAACTTTAGATAAGAGCTGTTGATAAGCATTCATTTCTGTGAAAAAAGTTGCCATTTACAATAACCTCTGAACCTACTGCATTTGTGTATCAACATTCTTCCTTTAGCCAGTCTTACAGTTTACATTTAAAAATGCATGGATTACTCTGACGTTGTGCACACACAATGCTGTTATGTTGAAATTTCATCAAATAACATTGGTACCAATGATCTTCAATTTTGCCATTTCATTTATAATTTACCAAGTTCAAGTTTGTCAAGTTGAGCTACAGTGTCATTGACACTTTCATTATAGTTCTGTCAATTATGTTGACTCAAAAACAATGAAGTAAAAATCTGGAAGCCAGAAATGGTGATATTAGTTACATTCTAATCCAAATCAGGTGTGCGATTTGCCGTTGAGATAAGTACTCTGCAATGGAGAGAAAGCTGCAGCAGATGGATCAGATGCATTGCACTCAGTGTGAATGGCTCATTAGTAATATCATAAGTAACCTATTTTCAACACATCCGGTATGTCAGGTGTACTGCAGTAGTGTACATTAACCTTCAGACAAATGGAATCAATAATGAAATTATAATTATAAACTGTTTTTTTTTTACCTTAACTACAAAATGTTTTTTTCTTTGATCTTACAGACCACAAAAGATCATCGACCTACACCTGGGAAAAAGATGAATCTCACAACTAGCCTAAACCAGATGCAGCATCGAAGCCATTAACATATTGAAATATACTCATAAACTTGCAGCAGAAAGTTATTTCAGAAAGAGAAGAAGCTGATAAGTCCAAAGTGTCATATCAATTATCAAACCCACAGGATGTGTAGAATCTCTTTGTTCTGTATCATACTATCAGAACAGATACCTTCAACCAGATATAGCAGTATAGCTGTGGGTGCTTGAATTTAAAAAAAATCCTTGAAAAGTCCTTCAAAAAGATGTTACATTTAGCTGGTACATGTACTCTTATTGTGGGACATCACAGTAGTGTCAATGGAGTCAAGTCTCTCAGTATGAAACTTCACCAATGATGAACACTATTGATGATGTTTGAATCTAGTCCATTAAATGTCTGAACTCTTTTCACTTTGAAGGCAAACTGTCTAACCCCTCACCCACCCTACCTTACAACAAAGGTATTAGAAATATACTAATAATATATCTTGATTCACAGAGTTCAGAGGGGTCTGTGAAACAAATAAAATATTTAATATTCCAAATTATGTTCGACCATTAAAGGCCCTGGAGATTTTTATACATTGATTATTATTCCCTACTAGTATGTTAGCTAAGGCAAGACTTTCACCAGAATCATTCAGTTTTTGCAGAAAGCGTGAAACTTTGCACAGGGATACTACTCCCCCTAGGGATCTTTAATAAAAATGGACCCCGAAAATTCAAACCCTGTAGTGGCCGCCATCTTGAATTCTAATATGGCCATCAAAATATGGCATTTCCTCTTTATCTGTAGTACTACTGCTCTAAACACTGAATATGACCATTTTTTCAGCATTATGAAACATCATGGGGGTATCAGGTGTATGGAAAATGGTGGCCATATTGGATTTCAAGAGTGCAGCAACTAGGGGGCACAAATTTTGGGGGTCGATTTTTTTTAAAGTATCCCCGTGCAAGGTTTCTGCAAAAATTGAACCATTCTGGTACTAAGCTCTTTGACAGTCCAGATCCTGTGGCTTTGCTGTTGTTTCTAGGCAAGTCTCGAGTGCCTGGATAGGCAGCCCAGACTTGCCTAGAAACCATTTCCAAGATACTGAGGATGTAACTTTTCAAATATACCCAGAGTCTGCATCTTGGGGCACCTGTTCTGTTGCAGTAAAAGTGAACAGAGTCAGAGATTTCAGCATTATGAAACATCATGGGGGTATCAGGTGTATGGAAAATGGTGGCCATATTGGATTTCAAGAGGGCAGCAACTGGGGGGCACAAATTTTGGGGGTCATTTTTTTTAAAGATCCCTAGTGGTAGTAGTATCCCCATGCAAGGTTTCTGCAAAAATTGAACGATTCTGGTGCTAAGCCACCATACTGTACTCTTTGACAGTCCAGATCCTGTGGCTTTGCTGTTGTTTCTAGGAAAATCTTGGCTGCCTGGATAGGCAGCCCAGACTTGCCTAGAAACCAATTCCAAGACACTAAGGATGTAACTTTTCAAATATACCCAGAGTCTGCATCTTGGGGCACCTGTTCTGTTGCAGTAAAAGTGAACAGAGTTGGGAAAAGGCCTTTAAGAAAAATGAGTTTTATCAATAGTTGTTGCAAGTTTTTTTAATCTGGTCTGAAAACATCCTTGAAAATCCTTAAAGGGACAATAAACTGCTAGTTTGAAAAAAATATTGACTCATATTTTGCTTGTATGTAAAAGAACATGTAAAAAAAAAACCACTGTATGGAAAGTGAAAGACATCAGAAGCAATGCAAAATTACTTTATTCCACAACTAGATGTGTTAGACATCAGAAATAATGTGAAATTACTTACATCTGTTTTTTAAAAACCTTTAATGCAGACGACATTTCTAAAAATATGACATTGCAAAGATATAAATGAACTTACCCAAAAGTAAACAAATTTGTGAATACATGCAGTTTCTAAATTTAACGTTGCTGCCGTTACAATAAATGACAAACACGAACAACAATTGTACATTATTTTAACAATAATTTAGCATAATTTGATAACAGAATTTTTTCATTTTAAATAAATTGCAGTTTTGATTCTAATAAAACCCACAGAATGTTTATCGACAATGGCAAATTGGAAATAGATTTCATTTATTTTTTTCAAATTCATGGCTTATTGTCCCTTTTAAGTCCACTTGAGATGGTCCATGAATTCACTGCCAGAAATGTGTTGGGTACCCGTCTTTGTTGGAAACCCACTTTGGCCTGGGTTGTAAACTTCAGAGTTTAATGGTTTAATCCTTGTTACGTTGATAGTACAGATATCATTAATTAATGCAAACTGTGTTGTTCCACCTTTCCTTTTCAAATCTCTTGTAGTTCTCACAGAATTCTGTCTTCCCCAAGCCATAAAAGTATCCATTATCATGTAACTGGCTTTCAAATGTGTCATAAAAGCAAATAGTAACAATGAAAATAACAGCAATTCATTAACAAAGTCATTGGAAAAAACTTCTGCTGACCTTCAAAAAAGTGATAAGTACAGAGGAACCATGTTACATATAATAGGACAACCAGTTATCTAGAGAAAACATACAGTTAACCCTTTGTAACAATGAAAATAAAAGCAATTCATTATCTAGCAAAGACTTTGGAAAAAATACTCCTATTGAACTTCATGATAGTGATAAGTACATGGCAGAGGAACCATGCATGTTGCATGGAAATGGACAACCAACCAGTTGTCTAGAAAAAACACACAGTTAACCCTTTACTCAAAGATATAAAAAATTAAGTCAAATATTTATTTTTCAGAAACTTTCAACAAAAGCATATCATGTGAGCCTTCATTGGAACGAGCTTGTTGAGCTCAATTTGTAAATTACGAGGACAGAAATTACCAATTCGTTAGGTAAAGGGTTAACTGGTAGAGTACTATTATTTTTTTTTTGTTAAATTTTTGTTCAAATATTATTGTCTTATTATAGTTTATGGGAGAATGCATGCAGGCAGATCTCTGAAAGTGAAATAGAGATGACACAATATTCAATAAGTTTTGACTGATGTTACACTGAAGTAAGTGGATGAAGAAAAGCCCTGGTGGAGAAAAGCCCTAAAGAGAAAAACCCTAAGGAGAAAAACTTACTTGTGCTGAGAAAAGCCCCAAGCTATTTTTGCAGGGTTAGGAGAAAAGTCCTTAACAATTTTTAGTTAATTTTGGTATTTTTTGTACTTTTAATAAGTATAATATCATTCAACACAAAGCACATGGTGAAAGGAACAGGAACTGGGATTAACAAAATTAATCAAAACTGATGATAACTTCAAACATTTGAATAGTGCTGGCCAGTTTTGGCCATTACGTTGAGTAACGGGTTAAATTATTACAAATCCTCATTGTGATTAATTGTCCATCCTGTTGTCTGCTTGTCCACTGCCAAATGTCTACCAGGTTGAAAGGGTTTTAAGATTGGACATGTTGTGAGTGTAATGTAAGATGCAATCCCGCAATAATTGAAGATTTTTCTTGTCAATTTGCAATTGTGACATAGTACAGTGAAACCCATTTAACCCTTTAACCAACGTAACAGCCCAAACTGGCCAGCACTATTCTAAAAAATCGCCAATTAATTTTCATTATTTTTTCATTTTTTGTCTCAATAGCATAGGTTATGACCCCTCATTGGAATGAGCTCGTTGAGCTCATTCCAATGAGGGGCCATAGCTTATGTTTTTGAGATAAAAAAAATTAGTTATTCCAGAAATTTTTTTGCAAGTGTCGTCTGCTTTCCATGTTAGGTAAAGGGTTCATTGATAGTCACTTAGCCAGTGAAAATTATTCAGAAACCAGGAGTATTCAGTTAACAGGGATTTGGTCACTTTTCAGTATTCTAGAGATAAACTGAGCTTTCATTCCTTTACATATTGTTTGAAAGTGCTCTCTGTTAGATGCCTGTATTGGATGTATATGTACTGAGGCCAGTTAGCTCTATAAACAGGGAATTCTGTGATTTTCAGGGTAATTCCTTGACACATTACAAGATTTTTTATGCAATTAATAGAAGTAATCTATATAACCTACATGCAATCAACAGGTTAAAGTGAATGAATGAATGAAGTTCATTCAACAATATACCAAATTCACATGTTAGATTTGAACAAAGAATTTTACATATATAAGGTATAATGGCGCATTGTTAGGAGACAACATAGCCACACTGGCTGTCACCGGGAAATATGTAAATAAAACTACACTATCATGGTGTAGACTGGATTATGTCTACAATTACCACTGCCTATGGCTCAACAGTAGAATAGCTGATGAAAGAAAGAAAGACTTCGAATCTGTAACTGACCCTCCACCCATCCTGAGTGAAAGATTGCACAACATGTGCAGACATTTTATTTTATGGTTATTCTATAAATTAGATTAAATTAAATTAGTTTAAATTAGGTTAAAATAAGTCAAATTAAATGGAATTAAATTAAGTCAAATTAAATTAGGTTAAATTAAACTAAATTAAATTAACCCCTCGCCCCAACACGGATAGCAGACGACACTAGCAAAATAAATTCTCGAATAACTAAAAAATTTCATTTCTCGTCCCAAAAGCACAGCCCATGACCCCCTCCCCCTCCCCCCACCAGAATGAGTTCCACGAGCTTGCTCCAAAGGAGGGGCAATAAGCTACGCTTCTGATACAAAAACTGAAAAATATAATAAAATTTGAATGCCAAATTTTGTGAATAGCGCTGGCAGGTTTTGCCTGCCATGCTGAGCAAGGAGCCAAGCAAATCACTTCCTGCTGCCAGAACAAAGCCCAACACCCCCACTGGAATGCACTCCGTGAGTTAGTTCCAGTAAGGGCCAAGTGTCACGTCACTATTGAATGGCAAGGTAATATTCAGCGCTGATCAATTTTGGCAGCTACGTGAGGTGAGGGATCAAAACACATTGAATGTGGTTAATTTGAGGTCGGTTGGGATGAGATAGCTGGTGAAATCCCAGTTGTGGTCTGGCAGATGGAGCCCTATGGAAAGCAGTTTCCTTTTTCTTGGTAAAAAGGACCCAAACAATTGACACCTTGAGCACAGGCACTTCAAATCGGGCATTAGGGTGATGGGGAGGTGGAAGTATCTGTTTCAAAGTGGAAATGGCCTTGCCCTTCCCATCTCAGTCAATCTCATGCACATCTCTCTCTCTTCTCTCTCTCTCCCTCAGTGTCTAGGATCCCACGGGGAAGTATGGAAGTGTGCATGTGTCATTGAGCTTTCTATGCATTTATTAGGCTTTCCCAAACCCAGTTTGGGAAAAACTCTTGTTATTCTTCTTTTTGAAAAATTTTTCTTCTCTATTTTTTTATTTTTTTTAGGCTTTCCCAAACCCAGTTTGGGAAAGACTCTTGTTATTCCTCTTTTTCAAAATTTTTCTTCTCTATTTTTTTTTTTTATTTTATTTTTCTGCCATCAATTTTGTCTGTTGCACTGCTCAAAAACAAGCTGTCCGATTTTAACCAAATTTGGCATACTTCCGTAATGCCATAAAATCTAGTGAAATGGGGTATTGTCATATTCGTGAAAACGCTTATTTTCAAAATTTTCTGCCAAAACCATTAAAATTTCACCGTTTTTCAAAAGTCTCAAAATTGTTTACAGTTATCTCATACAAATTTTCCAAACATTTAGAGCATACTATGATACACCAAAATCACCACACAAATATTTCAAAATTAACCCCTATTGGCCAAAAATGATATGAATATAGAATTTTTGTCTTCAAAATTGACCAACTTCAAGGGCGAATTTCTCTAATTGTAAGGTTGTTGTACCAATTATTTTGGTATGGATAGATGCAACAATGCTTGCAGAAGAAAATTACTGTTTATTTTTGTATCTTAGATTTAACCCTTAAGCACAATGAGGGTGAGAATAGGAGTACCATTTGAAAATGTCAGAATTAAACATTGCTTTGGTTGTTTTTTTTCTATCATTTTGGAATGGGTTAAATTCAAACACTTTGCATTTCCGTATTCACAATTGATTACTGAGCATATTTACTGTTGTAAGTTTGGTTGTAAAGTTGAATCCTATGCCCATTCTGGTTGCATAAAAATAGGTACCATCCAAAAAAACTCCCATTTTTTTCAGAATTTGGCAAGTTTAAGTTACAATTTTCTCCATTTCTAATTGATTGAGTTCTGAATGTTTTCTATGGCTGCATGCAGCAGTCAGAGTATGACAAGTTTTGTTTTATATGTTATTATTGAAAGTTTAACCCTTGCCAGATTCGAGACGCCCTATAAGGGTACTGTCGGAATAATTGTTATTTTCGCAAACTTTTACATGTGATTTCTCAGCACTGGAGAAATATTTCCTCGAAACGTTTCCAATGAGAAGATAGGGCATTCATCAATTCAACAATTTTGCTGTTATATGTTATATTCAAAGTTCTAACCCACACCCAGTTGTCAGGCCTTGAATTAGAGTACCCTCAAATTGTACATTTTCTTTCATCCATATACCAAGATTCAAGATTCCTCCAATCTTCTTATCAGAAACTCAATCTGTGATTGATGTCCACACATATATAGCATAATATGATACACCAAAATCACCACATAAATATTTCAAAACTAACCCCTATTGGCCACAAATGATATGAATATAGCATTTTAACATAAAGATTGACCAACTTCAAGGGCAAATTTCTCTAATTGCAAGGTTGTTGTAACAATTATTTTGGTATGTATAGATGCAACAATGATTGCAGAAGAAAGTTGACGTTTACTTTTTAATCTCATCTTTAACCCTCAAGCATAATGAGGGCGAGCATAAGAGTACCGTTTAAAAATGACAAAATTAGCTAACTTCAGTTGCTTTTTCTATCATTTTGGAAAGGGTTAATTTCAGACACTTTGCTTTGCTATAGATAGAGATGCTTAATGAACAAATCCGCTATGTAAGTTATGCTCTGGGGCTTAACCCAACATATGCTTTGGCCACTTAAAGAATAGTACTGTCTGAAAAAAAATTGATTTTCATTGAACTTTGTAAATTTCTGTACTCATTTGCTCTAATTGTAAGGTTGTTGTAGCAATTATTTTGGTATGGATACATGCAACTATGATTGCAGAAGAAAGTTACTGTTTGCTTTTTAAACTCAGATTTAACCCTCAAGCATAATGAGGGTGAGAATAAGAATACTGTTTAAAAATGCAAAAATTAGCCAACATTGGATACTTTTTTCTGTCATTTTGGAAAGGGTTGATTTCAAACACTTGCTTTGCTATATGTAGTCTGCCTTTACACAGTAAAAAGTTGGGAAAGCCCATAATTTGTCCCAAATAGTTTTATTTTTCTTAATTTTTTTTTTTTCCGTTGTGAATTTTGTCTGTTGCTCTGCTCAAAAACAAGCTGTATGATTTTAACCAAATATGGCTAACTTATATAATGCCATAAAATCTAGTGAATTAAGGTATTGTCATGTCTGTGAAAATGCTTATTTTCAAAATATTCTGCCAAAACCTTCAAAATTTCAACATTTTTCAACATAATTCAAAAACAAGATGTATAATTTCAACCACATTTGGCAAACTGGTGTATTGTGTATTGTCACAATATCTAGTGAAATGAGTTATCGTCATATTCATGAAAATACTTATTTTCAAAATTTTCTGCCAAAATTTCACAATTTTTCAAAAGTCTCAAAATTGTTTACTGTTGTCTAGCTCAAATTTTCCAAACATTTAGAGCATGTTATGATACACCAAAATCACCATACAAATATTTCAAAATTAACACCTAATGGCCAAAAATGATATGAATATAGAATTTTTGTCTTCAAAATTGACCAAATTCAAGGGCAAATTTCTCTAGTTGCGAGGTTGGTGTAACAATTTTTTTGGTATGGATAGATGCAACAATGATGGCAGAAGAAACTTACTGTTTATTTTTTAATCTTAAATTTAACCCTCAATGACGGTGAGAATAAGAGTATCGTTTGAAAATATCAAAATTAAACAACTTTAGTTGCTTTTTTCTATCATTTTGGATTGTGTTAAATGCAATCACTTTGCATGTCCATATTCACAATTGACTACCTAGCATATTTGCTGTTGTAAGTTGGGTTGTAAACTTTAACCCTATGCCCATTTTGGTTACATAAAAGTAGGTACCATCCAAAAAATGCCCATTTTTCAGAATTTGGTAAGTTTAGTTAACAATTTACTCCATTTCTAATTGATTGAGTGCTGACTGTTTTCTATGGCTACATGCAGCAGTCAAAGTGTGACAAATTTTGTTTTACATGTTATCATTAAATTTTTAACTCTTAGCCCTTTTGAGACTCCCCATAAGTGCTATTTTCGTCAACTTTTACATGCGATTTCTCAGCACTGGAGCTATATTTTGTCAAAATGTTTCCCATGAGAAGATAGGGCATTCATCCAAGAACAGTTTTGCTGTATATGTTTTATTCCAAGTTTTAACCCTCACCCAGTTGTCAGGACTTGAATTGGAGTACCCTCAACTTGTACATGTTCATTCACATACCAAGATTCAGGATTCCTCCATGTCTCTTATCAGGCACTCAATCTGTGATTGATGTCCACACATTTAGTGCATAATATGATACACAAAAATTACCACAAAAATATTTCAAAATTAACCCTCATTGACCAAATCCGATATGAATTTTAAAATTGACTAACTTCATAGACAAATTTGTCTAATCGCAAGGCTGTTTGCCACTTAAAGAATAGTATTGTCAAAGAACATCGATATTTAGTGAATTTTGCTGCAAATTTCTCTACTTATTTGTCCAGAAACAAGAATGAAATAGCCCATTGTGCTTTCCATAACAGCAACAAAAATCAATGGCGAACAAATTTTGTGTTACATGTTTGTGTCCCACTTTATCCAATACAAGATTTGGCTGTACAAACATGAGTGCCATCAGACAAAATTTATTTTCCGATCAATTTCGTACTTTTCTGTACCGAGTTTCCCTGGGTGGGATTGGAATGGTCTATTTTCCTTTGCATATGTGTATTGTGTTTTATAGGAAAACACATTTTCTGTGATAAGTTTTGGTGTCACAAATAATCCAACACATGTTTTGACAGCATTATCCAGAAAAACATTTCATTTTCATGAAGTTTAATGCATTCTACATGTATAATCATTTTCCTGTCATTGAATCCAAACCAACTGGACTTCAAAATTTCACCGTTTTTCAACATAACTCAAAAACATTTTTTTTATTTCCTCTGAAATGACTAATAAAGTAACTAACTGTTGGCCAAAAAATGTTTTGCACATGTAGAGGAACATTGCTGTTCATGTTTTAGTCTCGCATTTAACCCTCCAGGACATTGCTTGCTTTAAAAAGAGTATCATTTGAAAATGAAAAAAATGTCCAATTTGGGTGCTTTTTTCTATCATTTTGGAAAGGGTTAATTTCAAAAACATTGCTTTGCTATATGCAGTCTGCCTTCTCACATTAAAAAGTTGGGAAAGCCCGTAATTTGTCCAACATATTAATTTTCTCTAGTTTTTATTCCCCCCCCCCCCCCCCCCTTTAATTTTGTCTGTTGCACGGCTGAAAAACATGCTGTACGATTGCAACCAAATTTGGCATACTTATGTAATGTCATATAATCTAGTGAAATGAGGTATCGTCATGTCTGTGGAGACGCTTATTTTTGAAAATTTTCTGCCAAAACTAGCAAAATGTCACCATTTTTCAACATAGCTCAAAAAGAAGCTGTACGATTTCATCCAAATTTGGTGAACTTATGCACTGTCACAAAATCTATTAAAATGACGTATCGTTATATTTGTGAAAACGTTTATTTTCAAAATTTTCTGCCCAAACCATCAAAATTTCACCATTTTTCAAAACTCTCAAAGTGAAATGAATATAGCAGTTTTGTCTTCAAAATTGAATATTTTTTTCTCTGATCCAAGCATTCAGAACCACCTTGAATGCCTGAGAAGTGAAGGTCTGCATGTCGACTGAAGTAGAATTGTTTTCCTCCACTGATAAATAGGACCTGGTAACTAACTGGGGTGCAGTCCCTCGGTAGGTGGGCAAAATAAGCATAAACGATTGGCAAAACTTGACTTTATACTTTGATGTATCAAGATATAGCTTAGATGCTGACAATGACGTGAGACACTTTGCTTTCTTGTGCATATAGTAGCCTATTTATTGACCACCAAGAATAATACAGACATAACATGTCAAAAGCCAATATTTATTTCCACGCAACTGGATCACATACACATATCGTGTATGCTGCAATATATACACAGGTTTCAGCAGGTAAATATACTAATGTTCGGCCTTCCGCTGATTTGTGACGTGCTCTTACGAGGAGGCCTACATTAACCCACTGCCCCACCAGTGTATCCACACATCTCCATTCTTCCGACATCCAGTTAAAAACTGTTTCATAAATCCCCCACTGGCGCCTGCTTATGACAACTGGATCACATACACAAAGTGTGTACGCTGAAATATAAAAAAGGTTTCATTAGGGGAATATGCAAGGCTTAGTCGGCAAAAATGTAGACCCATGATGCTTGTACTCAAAGGGTCTGCGTATCTTGAGTTACTGGAAAGTACGGGCCCCGGAATGGAATGGTGCATTCTGGCTTTTAAAAATTGCATGAACTTTAGTTTAGTTTATGCAAATGTTAAGCAAATCGTGCCTTGCATAATCGATTTTTCGTTCATGCAAAATTCAAAACAGAAACATTTCAAAGCATCTTTTTCTGCAAATGGGTTAAGCCAAACTGTGAATGGTAAAGCAAATTATTTTTGCAAAACCTTTTGGGGGGTTAAGCAAAATATTTTTTTTAAAAGCCTGTGCATTGATAGACAGAATATAACAAAGCAGCCCAACATTCCCTGATGCATACCTACAGATGTGGTGGTGAAGTCAGCCCTAGTTGGAGTCTGAAAGAAGGCTCTAAACCTTGAATAGGAAGACTAGAAGAAAATATAGTGCTGGAATGGCTAGTTCTCAATGTTCTCCTGGTCTGCAAGGTTGGTGGCTAAGATATACAATGCAAAGTACGTCCCCGATCGTGAAGCTGCGATACGAAAGAGGGTTTAAGGAGAACGAAATACCAGGAAAAACTGGTACCAAGTGAGTCTCCATTTTAAGGTGTAGACTTGATGGTGGTATGTCTGGTGATGGTGGGGGAAAATATGACAATGTAAACTATATGGCAAACAAGGTACGAGTGAAGACAAAGGAATAAATTACTGTGATCGAATAAAACAAAGGGGGGTCTCGTGTGAATGAGTTACTGAGTTCCATTGGTTGTAGGAATGTTAGAGTTCAGTCAAGGTGAAGGTAAAGTGGATGGTTAAAGTGTGAAAAAAGAAGGGAGACCGGTCCGAATACTTTTTGAAAAGTATGAATTGTCATGATGACCAGAGGTTCATAACGGGATGTTATTATTTTGAAGAAATAGAGTGTAGTAGATGTTCCAAATGATGGACTGCTTCAATGACGGTGAAGTGGCCCCAGATGTTGTTGGTTGTTTTGCAGCAAGTTAATCTAGCTGAGCTAAGTACAGTTGGTGCTAGAAGCCGGTGGTATCTGGTGGTCCATTAACTCTCGGAACCGGAGTTTCTTCAGAATTAAACGAGTTACTTTTTGTAAGTTTTGAAGAAGAGCTTACCCCGATATCTGCCATGGCTTCTTGTTGAATAGTACATATAACAAATTTCGATTTCAAGTGAGTTTTCCAATTTTCTGTACTCATTTTTTCAAAATAGGAAAGTTGAATCTCACATTCCAACTAGCGTTGTTAAGTACAGACCATATCTTCCCAGCTTAGGCCTGTACCTTTGATACCTGGACGGAACAGACAATTTGTGCGAGACAAAGGAGGGGTTAACCTGATGATTTCTCATGCCAGTGCCAAAAATCGGGTGTAAAGATAATCAATGTGACTGATAGTTCCGTGTACAATGCAGCGCACCTTTTCATATTAAAGTTGGGAAAGCCCGTAATTGTCCAACAAATTATAGTTTTCTTCTTGTTTTTTGTGGCTTTTTGTTCATGTAATATTTAATGCACAGGCTGATGGGCTGGTCAAGACTTATTTAGGAATTATGAAGTTAAGATCAAGAGATGTAGCCGGTTGATTTACTGATAATTGGGTATTTTTAGTCGAGTTGTGACGAAGTCAAACTCGACTTATAGTTTGGTGAATGGCGGGCGGGCGGGCGGGCGGGCGTAAACAATTGGTTTCCGGATGATAACTTGATAGTGGTTCAACTCACATTCATTAAACTTCATACATAGGTTGGTCTTGGTGGGAGGAAGAACCCTATTGATTTTGGACATGCTACGTCGAAGGTCAAGGTCACAGTGACCTTGAACATAGTAAATCTTAAACAATTGGTTTCCGGATGATAACTTGATAATGGTTCAACTCACATTCATGAAACTTCATAGGTAGATTGGCCTTGGTGAGGGGAAGAACCCTA
The DNA here is from genome assembly GCA_031216915.1 of Pictodentalium vernedei. Taxonomy (NCBI): domain Eukaryota; kingdom Metazoa; phylum Mollusca; class Scaphopoda; order Dentaliida; family Dentaliidae; genus Pictodentalium; species Pictodentalium vernedei. Next base: position 198,683,221 of record CM062289.1, read on the forward strand.
TTGATTTTGGACTCGCTACGTCAAAGGTCAAGGTCACAGTGACCTTTAACATAGTATATCGCAACAATTGGTTTCCGGATGATAACTTGATAGTGGTTCAACCTAGAGTCATGAAACTTCATAGGTGTGTTGGCCTTGGTGCGAGGAAGAACCCTATTGATCTTGGACTCACCAGGTCAAAGGTCAAGGTCACAGTGACCTTGAACATAGTATATCGCAACAATTGGTTTCCGGATGATAACTTGATAGTGGTTCCACCTAGAGTCATGAAACTTTATAGGTGTGTTGGCCTTGGTGCGAGGAAGAACCCTATTGATGTTGGACTCACCAGGTCAAAGGTCAAGGTCACAGTGACCTTGAACATAGTATATCGCAACAATTGGTTTCCGGATGATAACTTGATAGTGGTTCAACCTAGAGTCATGAAACTTCATAGGTATGTTGGCCTTGGTGCGAGGAAGAACCCTATTGATCTTGGACTCACCAGGTCAAAGGTCAAGATCACAGTGACCTTGAACATAGTATATCGCAACAATTGGTTTCCGGATGATAACTTGATAGTGGTTCAACCTAGAGCCATGAAACTTTACAGGCGTGTTGGCCTTGGTGCGAGGAAGAACCCTATTGATGTTGGACTCACCAGGTCAAAGGTCAAGGTCACAGTGACCTTGAACATAGCATATCGCAACAATTGGTTTCCGAATGAGAACTTGATAGTGGTTCAACCTAGAGTCATGAAACTTCATAGGTGTGTTGGCCTTGGTGCGAGGAAGAACCCTATTGACCTTGGACTCGCCAGGTCAAAGGTCAAGGTCACAACTCGACATTGGATCTGTGATCCTGAGCGGCATTTTTTTTTTTACTCAACAAAGGCTGTTAGTTGCTGTAAACAAAGCTCTAAAAGTGGAACAATGTTTTTGCCATAATAGGCAAAGACTGTATCAGAATATACCGAAGACTCCCGTGGACAAAAAAGTGTTAAAAAATAATTATGTCTCCAACTCATACCAGTTAAGACTGCCATGTAATCTGATGTGAATCATTGCCTAAGGTCAGGAACACCACAGTTAGGGAGCGAATACTGTCTAGCACGACATATAGTGAAATGTGTCGGTGGAGGTGTGGGGGGGGGGGGGGGGGGCTAAAATTCGTGTGTAATTTTTTTCTGGGGGGGGGGGGGCCTAAAATTCGTGTGTAATTTTTTTCAGGGGAGGGGGGGGGGCCTAAAATTCGGGTGTAATTTTTTTCAAGTCTTCAATATGAACAGATGTAAAAAAGGCATACCGTCCTGCACAATTTTAGGCCCACCTCCCCTCTGTCAACATGGAATAACTTAAACTTATCGAGGTTTTTATTGTCTAAAACACATAGCTTAAGACAACGCGTTGGAAAGAGCTCGACAATTTATCTCAGTTAGGGGTCATAGGCTTATGCTTTGGTGTAAAAAAAGATAAGAAAAAAAAATAAAATCTTTAATTGTGAATGGCGATTTCTGTGAATAGCGCTGTCAGGGTGTGGCTTTCACGTTAGCAAAAAGGTTAAATGCACTCCGTTATCGTAAATTTCCCGTAGAGATACTATTTGTGCAGAAACATATTTCATAGTATTCTTTATATCTCCAATTCTGTTGTAAAATGGCCATTTGGTTCACTCTGATCTCAATTTTGGCAATAACTGACTCGTCTAACCATAAAAAGAGTGGGAAAACAACCTGTAGTGTCCTCTTGTCGCTGTTGTTTTTTGATGTAATTGTTTTTGTTAGGGGTGGGGTGGTGGGGGGTCGAATTTGTGTGTGTGTGGGGGGGGGGGGGGAATATCAAATCCTCTCTTGCCCTGAACATTGTGGTCCTCTTACATGGCTTAATAATGGTCTCAATTTTGGCAATAACTAACTTGTCTAACCTTGGCAATAACTAATTTGTCTAACCATAAAAAAGTGGGAAACCTTCCCTGCAGTATCTTCCTGTTGTTGGGTTTTTTGTTATTATTTTTAGTTTATTTTTATTCTATTTATTTATTTAATTGCGGGGGGGGGGGGTTGATATCAAATCCTCCCCTGCTCTGGACTCTGTTGTCCTCTTGCATGGTGTAGTGTGCATGACATTTCTTTCTGTACTCCCATATCAAACCTTCATCGCTGAACTAGAAAATTGTGAAGAATGTAGGCCCTATTGCTTTTCAAACCTAGCCGTGTTTACCATACCGCGAGACAGTGGAGAAATTCGGGTGACATATCTCTTGTTTTGAAAATGCCCGTAACAGTAAAGTAGTTGGCGTCTGAGAACAAGAGGAATGTTAGATAGTTCCCCTGGATGGCGTAAATGATGAATTTAAACGTCAACGACGTAACGTCACAGACAAAGCCTTTGGTTGTCATATCAATCAATCTGTGTTCAGACATTTTGAAGGTTTGAAGAAGAATTCTATCTGTATTTAATTTAAAATATTATCAATCCGTGCATTTGAACTGGAAGAATGAATTACATTAAGGTGAGTACGGGGTTGACAAGTTCTATCCTGCATTTTTGAATCGATAGCTTTTAACGGGATGGCAGTACGTTGAGTAAATTCATGCCAGAAAATGTTCCAACAAAAGTAATTCTACTACTTATAGGGCTTTAGCAGACCAAGCGTCGTGTGAGAACCATATGAGAGGCGTGTCATAGACAATGTAATTTTAGTTATGGGACATATGAGGTATGAGTTGGAGAGACATGTATCACAGGTTAAATCTTGACGAACAATACAGATTATTGTACCGGAAAAAAAGAGGTTTGAAGAAAACCTGCCATTTTGGAGTAAATGGAAAAATAAGAAATCTAACAAAAACGGAACAAATCATTATAGTAAACTTTTAAAAGGTACATATGAAACGAGATTTTTCCCGAATACTTTCTTTCGACCATCCGATTTTTACCCTGATATAGCAACATAATTTGGGACAATAACATGCCATGATGACTAATGTACCCCGGTTCTCTTTCATAAGGGAAGGTACACCCGTGGGTAAATGACCTTTCGAGTGAGGAAAGCAGAAGATTTTCTTGACAATCAAACCAAGTAGCCAACACATAGGCCTAAGTGTGTAAAAGTGTCACAATAAAAATCTGACTACAATGGAACAGTCAGCGGACTCTTTTAGGGTATAAAATTTAGAGAGGAGAGGTTACGATCAGCCCAGGTCTGCGTGTGTGTTGGGGGGGGGGGGGGGGGTTGGTAGGATTGCGGGATATAAATAATTTGTGGAACAAATGTGATCATTCTGATCCAAACTGTCGACGTCATAGGATAACACAGACTTCAACAAATAAAAAACGAAGAAAGAATCCTACCTCATTGCGAGATTCAATGGGCAAAATGAATACAGGCCACAGACAAAGAATGTTTGGAAAATTTTGGCTTTGAAATCACTTGGTAAATGGCCCAAACTGCGAACAGTAAAATGTGGGAACGTCTCATAACTAATTAAGGATGATGATTAGTTATAGAGTTAAATCTTTCATCACCATAGGGCAAAAGGATTAAATTATTATTAAATCTCTCAATTAAAAGAAAATTCGTCCACTTTGCTGTAAATTATCTGCTGTATAATGATACCATTCAGGGGTTCGGTGTTCTCCCTTTACTCAGCGTAACGGCCAAAGCCGGGTAGCGCTATTCACAACATTTGCCATTCAAGTTTTATTATTATTTTTTTAATTTTTTGTCTGAAAAACATAGCTTGTGGCCCCTCATTGGAACGAGCTATGTTTTTTGACGCAAAAGATGAGAAAATAGTTAATCAGGAATTTTGTTTGCAAATGTCGTATAAAGTAAAGAGTCTCTATGGTTGATTTTAAGTCGTCATCAAACGACTCAGAAATACAGTGCATCAATGAGATTTTAAATGATGGTATAATGGAAAGGGATAAGAAACGTTCATGAGGAGATTGGTAAGGATGGCGGGATTGCCGACGGTTCGATTCCCGGCTGGGGATAAGAAATCAACATTCAACATTCTTCGTAAACATGATAGTGTCCTTTAAATTATGAAATTTCAGTCGAAGAGGCTCGAAATTTCGGACTTAAAAAAAATAGGAAGGATATGGTAGGATATTCACTTCTCCAACGTGGATTTTACACGTAACTTAGAGATTTTTAAACTAAAAACCGGAAGATCTTGCAACAGTTATAGAGAGCATTGTGGAAGTAACTCATACACGACTCCAAAGAGCGCGGGTCATAGGATATCGGAGAGGGGGGGGGGGGGGGTGGGGGGGGATTGCAATTATCGAAAATTGCCCAGGACAAAATTCTGAAATTCTCTAACCGGGGGAGGGGAATGAAGAGGAAGCAGTTCAAGACCCTCTTGCAGAATCCGTGTGAATGGATATACATGGAGACACGCGAAAATTCAGACCCCCCCCCTCCCCCTCTCTCTCTCTCTCTCTCAAAAACATAGCTTGTGACCCCCTCATTGGAACGAGCTTGTTGAGCTCGTTCCAATGAGGGGGTCATAAGCTATGTTTTTGACGTAAAACGATTAAAATATCCATTGAAGACTTTAAAGTAATTAGGAAAGAGTGGTTATGGTTGATTTTGAGGTCGTCATTAAACGACTTAGAAACACTATGCATCAATGAGATTTTAAATGCTGGTATATGGGGGAGAAACGTTCCATGGGGGATTGGTAAGGGTGGCAGGATTGCCAGGTGGGATTGCCGACGGTTCTATTCCCGGCCGGGGATCAGAAATCAACATTCCATATTCTTTGTAAACATGATTGTGTCCTTGAAATTCTGAAATTCCAGTCGAATGTCAGACTTTAAATCAGTAGAATAGGTAGGATTTTCACTTCTCCTACGTGGATTTTACAAGTAATTTAGAGATTTTTAAACTAAAAATCGAAAGATCTCTCGACAGTTATAGAGTGCGTGTTTAAGTATCTCATACACGACTCCCAAGACCACGGGTCAGAGAAAATCGGAGGTGGTGCTGACGACTGGAATTATCGAAATTTTCCCAGAACAAAATTCTGAAATTCTCTAACCGAGGAGAGTGGAATAAAGAGGGGGGCAGTTCTATACCCTCTTGCAAAATCCTTGTGAATGGGTATACATGGAGACTCTCTCTCTCTCTCGCCATGTCTGTTTGGTCTGTTTGCATTGGAAGCGTTTGGCTCAAGAAGCATCGGATACACGTGTGAGACAGTAGTAGGAGAGCGATGGATCGGCCCTTATTGGCAGGATCTCATGTGACGTCATAGTCACGTGACCTGGTGGCACCATGTTTGGTTGTCACGGTAACCCACGTGAGTGGCCATCTTGTGACGTCATCCCCGTAGTGATGTGTGGTGTTAATGCGCAGCGCGGTTTGGTAGGTGATACGTGTTTCAGTCGTCCATTTTGTATACTGGAGGCCACCATCTTGGTTTCTATAGTAGCATGTGGTTGCTTTGTTACCCAAAGGCTTATAATAGGACGGGGGTATGTTCGGTGGTTATGTTCCTTTGTACAAGAGTAATTTCCTGATTCGTCGAATTACCCAAATAAACCGGACAATCTCTCCAAATCGCCCAAATCCACCCAAAACTACCGAAATGGACTTATATTCCCCATTTTATCGGCTTAGCACGTAGTGCTATAGTACCGAGTGGCCTCGGAGTGAGTTCGATTGAACTAGAGTACATACAATTACCCAAAATAGACCCGACAATCCCTCCAAATCACCAAAAACAACTTTTATTTGATATGAAACCCCAGGGCTTTTTTCCCCAATAGCAGGGATTTTCGATTCAATGGGAGCATATCTAATCCCTGCAAACAACCAGATAATCCCTCCAAACCACCAAAATACACTTTTATTGGATATGAAACCCCAGCTTGGGCATATAATAGTTGCTCGTAGCACAGAGATATCTCCCGGGTATGTTCTATTTAATAGGAGTACTGTTTCCTACAATCCCATGTTTATGCCTAGTACAGAATTTACTCTAACACTAAAGTCTGTCTAGTCCCAAATATCTCCGTTTCCCTCGTCCAAGTCTTATAATCACCAGTGCTTGGTTTCCCATAACCCTGTATGCCGAGTTATCTCTCTTGTGTACACCGAAAGCCTGTATGATTCCTAAAGCCAAGAATTTATCGAGCAGTTACTGAAAAGTCATTGCTCGAACGACTCGAATCCCACCCAGCAAATGAGCAATAGAGCAACTGCACGTTCGAGTGACTCGCACATACAGCTTTTCGACTCATTTCGGTATTTGAGGATACCTATGGCCTGGTATTGTATTATTTAAGGATACCTTTCAAGGGTACTTTTTATAGGATACTTATCTAAGGATACTATTACCTATTTGGTCCAGCCTTCTAGGCCACCCCAAGACATACCTATTCCAAATTCCCCTTATAAGTTATCGCATCGAGCAGTTACTGAAACGTCATTGCTCGAACGACTCGAAGTCCGTCGAGCAAATGAGCTTTAGAGCAGTTGCTCGACCGAGTGACTCCACATCCTGCTCGAACGGCTCGAAACCCATCGAGCAAATGAGCTATAGAGCAATTGCTCTTTCGAGTGACTCGAACATACTGCTCTTCGACTCATTTAAGAAAAAGGGGTGCCAAAGGCCAGACTTTTTTTCCAAAAAGGGTTTCCGAAAGTGGGATACCTAGAAAACCTACAAACATAGTTGGTGATTTTCCCTAATAAGCTATCGAGCCAAGAGAGTAATTGCTACATGAGCAACTGCTCGGACGACTCGAAGCTCATCGAGCAAATGGGCTATAGAGCAATTGCACGATCGAGTGACTCCACATACTGCTCGAACGACTCGAAACCCATCGAGCAAATGAGCTATAGAGCAATTGCTCGATCGAGTGACTCGCACATACGACTCTTCGACTCATTTCAGAAAAAGGGATTCCATAGCCACATACGTTTTCCAAAAAGGGAATCCATAAATGGGATTCTGATTCGACTCCGTAAAATTGTATTTCGTGCTGCCATAGAAACCAAAATGGCGGCCTCTACTTTACAAATGGACGGCGGAAATACGTATCACCCTAACAACGCGCGCTGCGCAGGCGCACTAACACCGCGTATCACTGGGGGGTGGTGATGTCACAAGATGGCCGCTCACGCGGGTTACCATGACAACCAACATGGCGCCACCAGGTCACGTGACTATGGCGTCACATGAGATCCTGCCAAAAGGGGCCGATTCATCGCTCTCCTACTGTTATACCTTCCAATGTTCGAATGAAATTTTGTCACAATTTATCCTGCAAAACCCTGTATGGGATGTCATGTAAGCGATATTGATATCTTGCAATCAGCGTATGACAAATCGTGATCAAATGTGTTTCCGTCCTTCTAATCTTGCGTTTGTTTGGTCAACCATTTACACATCATCCATTCATTCATTCCAGGACTCTCAAAAAGGAAATAACGAGGAATATTACTCTGTGAGCTGCGGAATGGTTGTAAGTGAAAGCGAAGGCGTATGGGTTGATATAGATTTGGAAAAGGATGGTGACGAACCCCCAAAACAGACAAATTCTACTTTGAAAGAAAAATTAAAGAGGTTCCTAAACAAAGTAGTTGGATTGTTGAAGAATTTATTCACAAAAAGAAAATAAATATAACTGGGATTGAAGATAATTTTATTTTCTTGAATTGTCAAAATCCATATCCGTGCCAACAACAAAATCGTTTACTTTCTTCTATTCCAACAGATGACTTGCCAATGGAGCTTAACCTGCCAGATAGATCAAAACGACCACATCTTCTAAAATATCGCCAGAGCTTCTAGACTTTTTTTTAATAATCTTTCTCTCTTAATCTGGGAACACATTTGTCAGATTACCAGGATATAATTTTATTTCGGTGATTTTATTTAATTTAATTTTATTGCGTTTTGAAAACCAGGATGTAATTTGTTTTAAAATTACAACACAGAAAGCACAGAGGGCCTAGCCCCCTTAAATGTTTCCTGCCCCCCATCCCCCTTCCCCACCAACATTGGCTCAGCGCGACTTTCACACACACAATGGTGCCCCAAAATCCAATATACCGGCTGCACACGCTACAAATGACCCAGATTTGCCCTTGATGCACTAAACGTTTCAAAAATCTCTCTGTCGTGGGTGGGTGGGTGGGTGGGGGAGGGGGGTAGTCCATAACTAAGACATTCGAGGACATTCGTGAGTGGCCCCGAAACCCACACAACAGCCTTTCAAATATTACCCCCCCCCCCCACCCTCACAAAAAAAATGGGTAAGGCACCCCCTATTATAAAATCCTAGCAACGCGCCTGCCGAGAGCCCACGATATATTTTTAATACCGCGTTCGTCGTGTAAAAATTATTTCAAATTTTCATTGAAATTTATGAGCCTCCACACTAGGTTTGATTCGAGATTTACAAATTGCAAAAACGTCTGGAATAACTAATCATGTCAAGGCCTCTAAAGCATAGCTCATGACCCATCATTCGGCCGAGCTCACTGATCTTGTTCAAATGAAAGTTTGTGAGATAGCTTTTAAGCCAATATTTATTAAAATTATACTGTTTAAATAGCGATTTGTTGTAAATGGCCCAATTTTTGGCAGTTGGGTAATTTTCGTTTATTCTAAAGTGTACAGTTCACAATTCAATATGAAATTAGATTTTGTCAAACCACATCTTGCTATCAAACATTCGTGGGCTCAAGCGGTTTACTGATAGCATGGTATGGTATGGTTACAAGTTTATCTTATTTTCTTTTTTAAATTACGTTCCAAGTGGCTGATTTAGGCCACCCTCAATACTTTTTTATCTCGAGATAATATCTCAAGATCTCGAGAAACTATCTCAAGATCTCGAGATAATATCTCAGGATCTCGAGATAATATCTCAGGATCTCGAGATAATATCTCGAGGTAATATCTCAAGATCTCGCACTTGCTGGTGTCTTGTTCCCACTCCAATCCCAAAGCGTCAACCTAGCACCCGGTACCTCCCAGTACCTACTGTAGTGCCTTTTTACCCCAAAACAGAACGTTTTCTCACTACTTTACAAGATGAAAAGTTTGTGTCTGTCCAACACTCCAAATCCAAAGTGTAGATCCAGTACCCGGTACCTCCTAGTGCATACTGTAGTGTTTTTTTTACCCTAAAACTCAACGTTTTCTCATTTCTTTTCCTCCCAGCCCCGTGGTGATTGTAGTGATGTTTACCCTAAAACACAAAGTTTACTCACTACTTTACAAGACACACACCCATAAATATCAAATATTTCCTTCCAGCTCCACATTGAATGGAGCGATTTTTACCACAACTCACAAAGTTTACTCACTACTTTACAAGACACAGACCCGTAAACACCAAATAGCTCCCTCAGCCCCACGCTGAAATATTTTATCCCCACTCCCTTGGTAGATTTTTCACCCACTTTCCACTTTGCTGACAGAGACATACAGCATAAGTTTAACCCCATTCCCGCGTCCATTTTGACCGAACAAATCGACGGCGATACCCGATGTATAATAACCCTACATGTGCACCAGCGACACCTATGAACCTACCCTAGGATTCCCTTTCCTCTCGTTGGTTTGAAAAGTCTGGATTAGGCGTAACTAGTTACCTCCTGCGGATACTGCTCCCGGACGAGTGATTAAGGGCCTCGCGTATTACCAACGTCAGTGTTAGAAAGGGGCTTGCCTAGTACAAGGCTGCAGATGCTAGACAAAACCGTGAATATTATGGTCAATACCCAGCAATCTCCCTACACCTAGGAGCCGTTCTCACAATTACACACCCAAATTGAAACCCTGAGCCCAAGAGGCGAATAGAATCCTCCTCTCCTGTGAATCCCAAACTTGGCAGGATGGTCATAACTGACATTGTTTCCACACAAAACCCAATTACATTTAGTAATGAAAAGATTGACCTGTCACCCGACAAGTCTCAACGGTCCATACACCTTTGACACTCCTCCAGGGACATACCCTAAAGTGACAACTCCAGTGGTGATGTATACAGTCCCGCGCATATATAGAAGGACAACTTGAACCCAATTCAGTATCTCCGAACAAGACGAAGCCCCCTCAACGTCGTTTACTGCCCCCTTAACCAGCTGCAACATGGTACCCCAATTAACCACACGATCCTCCATGATCACATACTCTCACCCGCTTACAGGAGATCCCCACCCCCACCCCCACCCCTAGTACTTGTGACCCCTATCACCAACGTCAATTCATGAACCGACAGTAATACAGGACATCCCGTCCCATAAGATTGATTGGTTCCCAATGTTCTCACCGGCTGAAACCCATTCCAACCTGGAAAACCTTAATTTCGCCATCCAAGAGAACAAAGTTCCCCCAGGACCACGTGCCACAGACCACTCCCTCTTAACTCACAAGGTGACACAGATACATACACACTTTATGAGAGCCACAACTTAATTGTATATCCAAACTCCAACAGCGCATCACATCATTGATTTGTCCTCCGACTATACCCAACTATGAATACACTTTTCATACTCCTTCAGTGTTACTCCCAACAATATCCCTCAAAACGACACCACTGCGAACCACCCTGCAGAGATAGTCGAAACTCAAACCCGTGAACATACCGCCCGGTTTGACCTATCGCTGCTATAGCTCCCCAAAAATGTTTGACCCAATTGGCGGTCCTCCCAAATAAGCGAAAGTGCCTCTCCCGCCAAACAGTGAACCCCGCAATGTTGTGTTGAAAAGATGTTCCCGCGACATTTGAAACAACAAGTAGCACCCCACTTTCTGTTTTGCTATTCCAGCTTTATGGGACCGGGAGTAGCAAAATTGAAAGAGGGGTGCTACTTGTTGTTTCAAATGTCGCGGGAACATCTTTTCAACACAACATTGCGGGGTTCACTGTTTGGCGGTAGAGGCAGGGTAAACATCACTACAATCAGCATGGGGCTGGAAGGAAAAGAAGTGAGAAAACGTTGAGTTTTAGGGTAAAAAACACTACAGTATGCGTTAGGAGGTACCGGGTACTGGATCAACACTTTGGATTTGGAGTGTTAGACAGACACAAACTTTTCATCTTGTAAAGTAGTGGGTAAAGTAGTGAGAAAACGTTGTGTTTTAGGGTAGAGGGCACTACAGTAGGTACTGGGAGGTACCGGGTGCTGGGTTGACACTTTCGGATTTGAGTGGGAACAAGACACCAGCAAGTGCAAGCTCGGATGACGGGACTCGGTTTATATTAGAGCTGGGTTGAGATTTGGTGGGCTCTCATAACTAATTCGCAAGAAAGTGGTTGGTTGATACGTTATTCACTTTTCTGAGAGACAGGAGTTGATTCGTGTAAATGTCATGGGAGGCATGAATATATTGCAGTCGGAAAAGATGCGACAAGTAAATAAACATTTTGTGTGTCAGGAGTGAATTCATGCTAATGATCAAAGGGTGATACCGATTATATATGCTTATCTCGAGATATTATCTCGAGATCATGAGATATTACCTCGAGATCTTGAGATATTATCTTGAGATATTTTGTCGAGATCTTGAGATAGTTTCCTGAGATCTTCAGATATTATCTCGAGATCTTGAGATAATTTCTCGAGATCTTGAGATATTATCTCGAGATCTCGAGATATTATCTCGAGATCTTGAGATATTTTCTCGAGATCTCAACATAGTTTCTCGAAATCTCGAGATCTCGAGATAAAAAAAAGTATTGAGGGTGGCCTAAATCAGCCACCGTATCTTTTTGGCCTGTCGGTTGGAATTTGTTCCTCTGTGCTTTCAAATCAGATATTTTTTTAATCGACTGAAACGACACGAAGTTGACTGACAGAAGTGTTAGGTTCCATCATTTTTTAAAATATAGTTTCCTTTTTTTCAAATGTTTTTCTCATATTTATTGTGTCTCTTCTAATTTGTTGTGTGGTCTGTTGGTAGGAGTTTACTTCCTTCGCCTTAAAACATGTTTTTAAGGACAAAAATGAAAAATTCTTAATAGAATAGTTTTCAGAAGTGCCATCTGCTCGCAGTGTTAAGTAAACGTTTAAAATTCAAAAAACATTATGGATGTTAGGGAGGGGGGGAGGGGGTGCGGGGCATAATAGAAAATGCTCTTTGATTATCTTCTTTCGAACCACATATTGTCATCTTTCATTTCAAAGCGCCAATCGCGGTCTGACCAACATCAATGAAATTAATAACTGCTGTAAGCAAGCATTGAGTGTCGAATTTCTCTCCTGTGTCACCTACCCGTCTTCAAGTATTCACAATCAAAGATATCGCGTTTCGTTTACTTCATCTCTCCAATACTATCGACCCTCATCCCTACATCTACTTTCAGCAGATTGTTCAAAACGCTCGACTGACTACTCATTCGCTTAATTAAAGAGTATGCGTACGGAAGCGTGGAGTGGGGTGTTGGGGGGGGGGGGGGGGGGGGGGGGACTTCTGACGCCACTCTCCAGTACTTGTTCTTTGGAAAAAAATATCTTTAGTACTTAACATTTAATAGATAAAAATTTGAATGGCGATTTTTGTAATAGCGCTGGTGGGTTTTTCGTTATGCCAGGTAATTGTCGTTTATTCTATAAAGTGTGTTGTTCTCAATTAGTTATTCGAAATATAAAATGATATTTTGTTGAACCATATCTTGTTACCACTCATTTGAAAGCGCAAGTCGTTGACTGTGAACATGGTATGATTCTTAATTTTTCTTATTTTTTCTTTTTTCAACCGTTTATTCAAAACACAGGATGTTAAAATTTATTATTTTAATTATTTTTTTTAAACTTCGCAAAATATTTCAACAAAACCTTATCACGAGACCCTTCATTGGAATGAGCTCCGATTTTCACTTGGCGTTAGATAAATGATTAATTTATGCAACTTTTTTTTTATCTTATTCGTTCTTTAAAGTTCTGAGTATTATTTGCTACGTTACGTAATTCTGTATTTTCCTTAATACAAATACGAACCATATCTTTCTGCCAATCATTTGAAAGCGCAGATCGTTGACTGGTAGCAAACTATAGTTCCATATTATTGTTCGACACATAATTTTTGCCTTCAAGAAACCTCTCAATAAATTTACTATTTGAGTTATTGATTGAAATCATAAATTCTGCTGTTTTGTTGAAGCATATCTTGCTACCGCTCACTTGAAGCGCGAGTCGTTGACTGATAGCAAGGTATGGTTCCACTTGTGTTCGCCACTCAAATATTTAAATAAAATATCTTTACAAGTTTATTATTTGAGTTATTGATTGAACTAAAAAATCTTTCCCTGTTGTCGAACCATATCTTGCTATCACTCATTTGAAAGCGCGGGTCGTTGACTGACAGCAAGGTTTGGTTCCAAATATATCTTATTTACCTTTGGTAAATGTGTTTCCAAATTTATTTTGGGGTCTATTAGTTTCAGTTTGCTTACTTTTTCTGTTGAACTATATATTGCTTACATTCGTCTGAAAGCAGAAGTAGGTGACTGAGAGGAATGGATGGTTTCTATTTCCACCTATTTTCCGTTCCTCACACGTCTGTCATAGTTTATTTGTACTCAATTATTTGATTACTTTTCCACATTTTTCTTTCGAACCATATATTGCCACCGCTCATTTGAAAGCGCAAGTCGTTGACCGATAACAAAATATGGTTCCATCAATGTTTGTCATATTTCTCATTTTGAATCCTCCCCCCCAAAGTAACGGTAAAAACTGACCAGTATTATTCACAAACATCGTCACTCAAATCAGGGTCGTAACTAACAAAAAACAAAAATTGTGTAGCGGGAGGAGGGGACTTCGGTGCTCTACGACTCGGTCATATCGCCCAACTATTTGGAACATGCCTTGTTGGTTTTATTACAGTATTGTGTTATATTAGTATTTTGTTTGATTTATATGGAATAAAAAAAGAACTGATTCTTAACACAATATTTTGAAAAGTGAAATAGCATTGTTGTCTCTCTTTGAATGATATTTCCCCAATTTCAATCCCTCACGTGTTAAATTCTAATAACTTCATTGGTTAAATAGTCACCTTCTGTTTAGTATACTATCCTTCGTGCAGTTACCTGCTTTCGTACATCAAATGCAAAACTCTGAGACATAAACTGATTACGTATAAATAGTTTATACAATATACTGCCCCTCTAACCACATTCTAACTTTCAGGTCAAGATGGAATTGGTAGAACCATTTTACTCAGTACAGCATCGTAACGCCCCCACCCCGACCCCCCCCCCCCTCTACTTGCTTGTCACAAATAAATGTTTGAGAACATCTCGTCATAGCCAAGCCAGCATCTAAGCAGACCAAGCACACAAAATCTATCATCCAACAGTTCCTCAACCCATGTTACCCTGAGGTTGCAAGTGGAGGTTAGGTGGTAGGATGTAAATAATTTCTAGATTTTGTGCAGGTTTTCAGTTCCTGTCCACAGTAACTGGTGAAAAGTACAGATTTAGGTCACACTTTACCTTGGGTCACAACTCTGTCACAACTCTCTCTCTCTCTCTCTCTCTCTCCCCCTCCCTCCCTCCCTCCCTCCCTCCTTCCCTCCGTTGGATAATATACTGTATGTTAATTATCTTCTGTAGATGTCTTCAGCGATTATTTGTTCTGGTTTAATAAATAACGAAGTTATTACTTGGTAACCTCATATTAGTCTTTGACTTTCGGTCTAAGGCTGATATGAAGTTGCCTCTGGCTGATATCTCGACCGATATGAAACTAACCAAGTAATAACCTCTAAATTGCAAAAAACATTCTCGAAGAACTGAAACTCGTCATTTTGTTTGGGTTTTTTGGTCCCACTGTGGGGTCATAAGTTATGTTTTGGTAGCAAAAAGAGAAAACAATTATTTAAAAAAAATTGAATGGCGATTTTTGTAATGGCTCGGGCCGGATACCCATCATCCGCCTGTGGGGAAAAAGATGAGCTGAATTTTGGAGTATCTGGAGTGCAAGGTATTGGTCAGAAAGTGCTTCTCTTTTCCTCTTCTTCTTTTTTCAGTCGGCGGGTATCACGTCGTTTGGCGGAGGATCTCTTCTTTCTATTTATTTAATTTTTTTCCGCCGTCAATTTTGTCTGTTACACTGCTCAAAAATAAGCTATACGATCGTAACCAAATTTGGCATACTCATGTAATGCCATAAAATCTAGTGAAATGAGGTATCATCATGTCTGTGAAAGCGCTTATTTTGAAAATATTTTGCTAAAACTTTCAAAATTTCACCATTTTTCAACATAGCTCAAAAATAAGCTGTACGATTTCAACAAAATTTGGCAGACTTATGTACCGTCATGAAACCTATTGAAATTAGGTATCGTCATATTTGTGAAAACGTTTATTTTCAAAATTTTCTGCCAAAACCATAAAAATTTCACCATTTTTCAAAAGTCTCAAAATTGTTAGTCATTTAGCTCAACATAGCTCAAAAACAAGCTATACGATTTCAACCAAATTTGGTAAACTTATGTACTATATGAGATGAATATAGCAGTTATGTCTTCAAAATTGACCAACTTCAAGAGCAAATTTCTCTATTTGCAAGGTAGTTGTAACAATTATTTTAGTATGGATAGATACAACAATGATTGCAGAAGAAAGTTACTGTTTACTGTTTACTTTCTAATCTCAGATTTAACCCGCAAGCACAAGGGGGGGCGAGAATAAGAGTGTTGTTTGAAAATCCCCAAATTAGCCAACTTTGGTTGCTTTTTAGCTCACCGAAGGGAGCTAATCTTATCACTTGCCGTCCGTCGTCGTCCGTCCGGCGTCGTAAACATTTTTCAAACGACTTCTCCTCTGCAACCGCTAGGTTGATTTGCTCGAAACTTGGTATGGATGTTCATTGCCATATGTCAATTCAAGTTTGTCCAAATGAAATGGACAAGCCCACTTGGGGCTCCAAGGGGACATAACTCCGATAGCACCGTATGTATATTAGAGAAATTACTAAAAAATCTTCTCCCGCACAAGTGGGCAGAATCATTTGATATTTTGTATACAGCATTATGAGGTGCATCTGATTCAAGTTTGCTCAAATCGGCCCCTGGATTCATATTTGGGCTCACTATAGAAGCCCAAATTCGAACTTAGTGCATTTCAGGCAAACTTCTTCTCCAGATCCAGCAGGTAGAATCTTTTGATATTTGGTATGAAACATTGTGGAGTGGATCTGATTCAAGTTTGTTCAAATCGGCCCCCTGAATTCACATTTGGGCTCAGTATAGAAGCCCGAATTCGAACTTAGTGCATTTCAGGCAAATTTCTTTAAAAATCTTCTTCTCCAGATTCAGGAGGCAAAATCTTTTGATATTTGGTATGCAACATTGTGAGGTGGATCTGATTCAAGTTTGTTCAAATCGGCCCCCTGGATTCATATTTGGGCTCAATATAGAAGCTCGAATTCAAACTTAGTGCATTTGAGGCAAATTTCTTAAAAAATCTTCTTCTCCAGATCCAGCAGGCAGAATCTTTTGATATTTGGTATGCAACATGGTGGGGTGGATCTGATTCAAGTTTGTTCAAATCGGCCCCCTGGGTTCATATCGGGGCTCACTATAGGAGCCCAAATTTGCACTTGATGCATTTCAGGCAAATTTCTTTAAAAACCTTCTTTTCAAGATCCAGCAGGCAGAACCTTTTGATATTGGGTATGCAGCATGCTTGGGGGGGGGGGGGGGGGGGGGGTTGTTGAGATTCAAGTTTGTTCAAGCCAAGTCCCTGGGTTCATATTTGGGCTCACTGTGGTAGCCCGAGCCCGAATTATAACTTAGTTCAAAATGAGGAATTTTCTTTAAAATATCTTCTTCTTCAGATCCAGCAGTCGGAATGTTTTGATATTTGGTATGCAGCATCCTTATGGGTGTGGGGGGGGGGGGGGGGGGGGGGAGATTCAAGTTTGTTCATGCCATGTCCCTATGTCCATATTTGGGCTCACTGTGGGAGCCCGAATGATAACTTAGTTCAAAATGAGGAATTTTCTTTAAAAATCTTCTTCTTCAGATCCAGCTGTCGGAATGTTTTGATATTTGGTATGCTGCATCCTTAGGGGGGTGAGATTCAAGTTTGTTAAAGCCAAGTCCCTGGGTCCATATTATAACTTAGTCAATATGAGGAATTTTTCTTTAAAAATCTTCTTCTTCAGATTCAGCAGTCGGAATGTTTTGGTATTTGGCATGCAGCATCCTTAGGCCTTAGGCGGTGAGATTCAAGTTTGTTCAAGCCAAGTCTCTGGTTTCATATTTGGGCTCACCGTGGGAGCCCGAATGATAACTTAGTTCAAAATGAGGAATTTCTTTAAAAATCTTCTTCTTCAGATCCAGCAGATGAATGCTTTTGATATTTGGTATGCAGCATCCTTTGGGGGTAAGATTCAAGTTTGTTCAATCCATGTCCCTAGGTCCATATTTGGGTTCACTATAGGAGCTCGAATTGTTGTAACTTAGTTCAAAATGATGACTTTTCTTAAAAAAATCTTGTTCTTCAGATCCGATCCAGCAGTCGGAATGTTTTGATATTTGGTGTGCAGCATCCTTAGGGGGGGTGAGATTCAAGTTTGTTAAAGCCAAGTCCCTGGGTTCATATATGGGCTCCCTGTGGGAGCCCGAATTATAACTTAGTTCAATATGAGGAATATTCTTTAAAAATCCTCTTTTTTTAGATCCACTAGTCAGAATCTTTGGATATTTGGTTTTAGCTTTTCTTAGGAGGAGCAGATGCAACTTGTTGAAATCAATTCTCTGGGTTGATATTTAGGCTACCATGTCAGATGAGTGCCCTCAGGCCACCTGGGGCCTCTTGTTTATATCATTTTGGAAAGGGTTAATTTCAAACACTTTGCATGTCGGAATTCACAATTGACTACCGAGCATATTTGCTGTTGCAACTTTGGTTGTAGCGTTTAACCCTATGCCCATTCTGGTTGCATAAATGTAGGTACTATCCATAAAAACTCCCATTTTTCAGAATTGACAAGTTTAAGTGACAATTTACTCCATTTGTAATTGAGAGAGTTCTCAATGTTTTATATCGCTGCATGCAGCAGTCAAAGATTACATATTTTGTTTTATATGTTATTATTAAAAGTTTAACCCTTTACAAATTTGAGACTTCCCATAAGGGTACTGTCGGAATAATTGTTATTTTCGCCAACTTTTACATTCGAATTTCTCAGCACTGAAGCCTTATTTTATCAAAACGTTCCCCTTGAAAAGATAGAACATTCACCCAAGAACAATTTTGCTGTAATAAAAACTAATATGTTTAATTCAAAGTTTTAACCCTCACCCACTTGTCAGGCTTTGAATTGGAGTACCTTCAACTTCCACATGTTCATTCAAATACCAAGATTCAAGATTCCCCCATGTCTCTTATCAGACACTCAGTCTGTGATTGCTGTTCACACATTTAGTAATATGATGCACTAAAATAACCACACAAATATTTTAAAATTAATCCCTATTAGCCACAAATGATATGAATATGGCTTTTTATCTTCAAGATTGTCTAACTTCAAGGGCGAATTTCTCTAATTAAAAGTACCATATGAAGCATAAAAGCATAAAAGTACCATATGAAAATGACAAAATTAGCTAACTTCGGTTGCTTTTTTCTATCATTTTGGAAAGAGTAAATTTCAAACACTTTCTTTTGATTTAGGAAGAGATGCTTAATGAATAAATATGTTGCTGTAAGTTATCTGTGGCTTAACCTAACATTTGCTTTGGCCACTTAAAGAATGCTACTGTCCAAAAAGAGGTTGATTTTCAGTGAATGTGGCAAATTTCTGTACTCATTTGTCCGAAAACAAGAAAGAAATAGCTCATTGTACTTTCCATAACTGCAATCAATGGTGAACAAATTTTGTGTAATATGTTTTTGTGTCCTGCTTTATGCTATACCAGTTTTTGCTGTACAAGCATGAGTACAGTCAGACAAAATGTATTTTACAGTTAATTTCAAGCTTTTCTGTACCCAGTGTTCCTGGG
The DNA here is from genome assembly GCA_031216915.1 of Pictodentalium vernedei. Classification (NCBI taxonomy): domain Eukaryota; kingdom Metazoa; phylum Mollusca; class Scaphopoda; order Dentaliida; family Dentaliidae; genus Pictodentalium; species Pictodentalium vernedei. The sequence goes on from CM062289.1 coordinate 198,702,197, forward strand.
TGGGATTGAAATAGTCCATTTTCCTTTGCAAATGTGTATTGTGTGTTATAGGGAAACAAATTTTCTGTGATAAGTTTTGGTGTCACACATAATTCAATACATGTTTTGACAGCATTATCCAGAAAAAAAAACCTTTCATTTTCCTTAAAATTACTGCATTCTACATGTATACTCATTTTTCCTGTCATTAAATCTAAACCCACACAACTTTATTTCTGCAGAAATGACTATTAAAATAACTAACTGTTTGACAAAAAAATGAGTTGCACATGTAGAGGAACATTGATGTTCATGTTTCAGTCAAACATTTAAACCTCCAGGACACTGATTGCTATAAAAAGCGTATCATTTGAAAATGACAAAATTGGCAAACTTTGGGTACTTTCTTTCTATCATTTTGGAAAGGGTTAATTTCAAACACATTGCTTTGCTGTATGCTGTCGGGAAAGCCCGTAATTTGTCCAACAAATTACAATTCTCTCTTTTTTATTTTTCCTCTCTCAATTTTGTCTATTGCACAGCTCAAAAGCAAGCTGTACGATTTCAACCAAATTTGGCATACTTATGTGATGTCATAAAATCTAGTGAATTGAGGTATCGTCATGTCTGTGAAAATGCTTATTTTCAAATTTTTCTGCCAAAACGATCAAAATTTCACCATTTTTCAACAAAGCTCAAAAACATTCAGTATGATTTCAACAAAATTTGGCAGACTTATGTACCGTCATAAAACCTATTGAAATTAGGTATCGTCATATTTGTGAAAACGTTTATTTTCAAAATTTTCTGCCAAAACCATCAAAATTTCACCATTTTTCAAAAGTCTCAAAATTGTTTACAGTCATTTAGTTCAACATAGCTCAAAAACAAGCTGTACGATTTCAACCAAATTTGGCAAACTTATGTACTGTCTCAACCTCTATTGAAATGAGGTATTGTCATATTCGTGAAAACGTTTATGTTAAAAAATTTCTGCCAAAACCATCCACCATTTTCCCAAAGTCTCAAAATTGCTTACAGTCATTTAGCTCAAATTTTCCAGAATTTTAAAGCATAATAATATGATACATCACAATCACTACACAAATATTTAAAGTAACCCCCATTTGTCAAAAATGAAATGAATATAGCAGTTTTGTCTTCAAAATTGACCAACTTCAAGGGAAAATTTCTCTACTTGCAAGGTTGTTGTAATAATTATTTCGGTATGGATAGATGCAACAAATTATGATTGCAGAAGAAACTTACTGTTTACTTTCTAATCTCATATTTAACCCGCAAGCACCACAAGGGTGAGAATAAGAGTGCTGTTTGAAAATGCTAAATTTAGCCAACTTTGGTTGCTTTATTCTATCATTTTGGTAAGGGTTAATTTCAAACATTTTGCATGTACGTATTCACAATTGACTACCAAGCATATCTGCTGTTGTAAGTTTGGTTGTGAAGTTTAACCCTATACCCATTCTGGTTTCATAAATGTAGGTACCATCCCCAAAACTCCCATTTCTTCAGAATTTGGTAAGTTTAGGTGACAGTTTACTCCATTTCTAATTAATTAAGTGCCGAATGTTTTCCATGCAGCAGTTAAAGTATGACAACTTTTGTTTATACATTATCATTAAAAGTTTAACCCTTAAAGGATTTAAGACTTCACACAAGGGTACTGTCGGAATAAGTGTTATTTTCGCCAACTTTTAAATGCAATTTCTCAGCACTGGCGCGATATTTTCTCAAAATGTTTCCCACGAGAAGATAGGGCATTCATCCAAGAACAATTTTGCTGTCATATCTATCAGTCAAATTTCTAACCCTCACCCATTTGTCTTGCTTTGAATCGGAGTATCCTCAAATTGCACATATTCATCCAAATACCAAGATTCAAGATTCCTCCAGGCCTCTTATTAGAAAATCAATCTGTTATTGATGTACACACATTTAGAGCATAATATGATGCACGAAAATCACCACACAAATATTTCAAAATTAACCCCTATTGGTCACAAATGATATGAATATAGCATTTTATCTGAAGGATTGACTATCTTCAAGGGCCAGTTTGTTCTAATTGCAAGGCTGTTGTAAGAATCATTTTGGTATGGATAGATGCAAAAATGATTGCAGAAGAAAGTTACTGTTTACTTTTTAACCTCAGGTTTAACCCTCATGCACAATGAGGGTGAGAATAAG